>QOVD01000676.1:0-67147 GCA_003521225.1 Tuber microsphaerosporum | reverse complement strand
CCTCCGAAAGGTTACCCTATCTAACAAGGCCACTTTCGTGACTTGGGTTACCCTGTCTTACCCTACGGCAGCAACTACTAATGTTCGCTAGTAGACTTCCAGATACATACCCGGGTCTACTCTGGATACTTTGTATACTGGACTTTCCTTACTAAGGTTACCCTTTGGTATACCTACTGGGCATGTAAGGTGGTCACGTGTAGCTACCTTTCTCAAGGGTCGTTACAACCGTTGCCACTTCTTGTACTTAGCCATTCTTCAATTGTCAGATATCATAAAACTCTCTATAGAGATTATCTTTCTGTTTCGATGATTGAAATCATTCCCTTAGCTAGGCGATCAGGAGGTTCCTGCTAATATCTTCGCCAATGAGTTCTGCAGCCTGGAATGCTGCTTCTTGTGCCAGTCCTTCTCTTTATAGGATCTAGTAGTTCTCTGATCCTTCCCCACTCTGTCGTACTCCATGCAGGCATATGCTCTGGCAGAGTTGAACCAAGTTGTACCATCTGTCAAATGCTTCTGGTTTGAGGTTCTCACCTTAGCCAGTGACTTTCATTGGTATTGGTAATTTTGTGCTTAGATTCGCTGTTGTTGCTAGGCTAGGAGTGGGACATGCTGGCCTATTTCTAGGGCCTGCAGCTTCAGACATCTTGTCTGAATCGCTACCATAGTCTGAATTGTCAAGGTGATTCTTTGGTATGGCTTGTGCAAGAGTGGCTGGGGTATGCGATTCTCGAAACCCTCCTGGGATTGGCATTCTTGCCTTCTCAAGTGCCTTTGATGATTCAGCCAGAACTTGTTGTGCTTCATCCCTGGATAGCTGCCTGGCAGCTTGGTCAATTGTGAACTGCTCTTTTGAGGCTTTGATAAATCATCCTTGACTATCTCTGGCCAGTCTCTTTCCTGCTAACTTAGAGGCCTTGCCCCTACTTGGATCCTGGGACTCTGAAATATGTATAATTTGTTAAAGTTAAAAAAATGTAATGGCCCCAGAGGGTGATGCCATATAATGATACGATAACAATAAAATCTCTATACCATAGTATGATATCCAATGAGACTGAGTACTAGAGGACTAGACTAAGTTGTTGTAACAAACTTCTTACAATACCGCAACTACTAAGTAGTTTCTAATAGTAGGTATTTGGTAAAACTAACTTGGTACTAAAGATTCTCGAAGCGAATTGAAGAAGTACCTATTTAATCAAGTATATTGAACACTCTGTCCGTCGAAGTCTGCATTCTCTAAGTCCAGACAACAGCAGGTCTTAAATACACTTGTCGGGCAATCCTGTGCCTTGCTAATAATAATAATAAGCCTCCGAAAGTGGCAGCCTTGAAACTCCTTATGTATCAAACCTAACACATACTGAGTATCAAATGATACTTGAAACCAAACATAAAACATACTGAGAATCAAGCGATACTTGAAACCAAACATAAAACTAACTGAGTATCGAACAATACTCGACACCAAACATAGTAACTTAGGTGTATGTACTGATTACAGGTTGAGTATGATGCCCAAGCACTAGTACTTAGGTTAGTGGTAGTATGTGGTGTACTAAGCCTTGTGTATTATTTTAAATGAGAGTATTACCAGTATATATTTCTTATACAGGTTTGATGATATATATTTGTTTGTAGTTTAGTGAATTTAAGGCCAAATTCAATTTATTTGACTTATTAGAATATAATGTAACCTATAACACATTTGCAAGTTTGTATAACTGTATTTTCTCATAGTAGAATAGTAGAGTCACTGTATATCTTGATTAGTATTAGAGTAATATAACATGTATATTAAAGTAAATACAATTATATTATAGAGTAGGTCCTTACAACTCAGTCTATATGCATTTCATTCTAAACAGCACTCAGGCTAAATCTAGCTTGACTAAATAGGATTATGGTCTCAGTCTACTATAATATAGTACTTTGTATCAGATGCAGTAATATTACTACCTGTTATGGGACAGTGTATATATGTTACCTTACATTAACATATCTTGTTTGATATAGTATAGCTTGATTAGTATTGTCTAGATAAATTTTTAGAAGAGAATTTGGACAACTTATCAACTATTTTCTAAATGGTTTGCACTGATAGTTTCCAGTATTATAGTTAAAATCTATAACTAACTTGTTATAGTAATACTAACTATACCTCTGCCTTCTCATAAAATTTATCACTGGTATTGCAAAATAATAATAGTCAATGTTGTCAGCAGGTAAGAAAAAGAGCAATATTAGTAAGAATAACATAAAGAATATTTGTTCTAAAAAGAAAAGAAGAGACATAGCTATGTAGAAATTATTAAGAGTTGTATGATAGAAGTAGTGAATCTAGATTGCATATTAGTAAACTTCCTTACCTTCCAGAATAATACATAGGGATTGACCAAGTGTAAAATAATATCAAGTGAAGTGGTATCTGCTGTCAGGAAATATGAGAAAATAAAGTAGTTGGTAGGGAAAACTAATATGAAAATTGGTGGTAAACATGTGTAAGAGATCAAGGGGCAAACCAGAATAAATTTTAAAGATAGAATATAATGAGGTAGAAAAATGAAGGAAAGATAGTGAGGGGAAAAAGATAAAAGTGAGAGGAACCTGAATTATTATTAGAAGGATTTGTAGCTGCCAAGCCACCACCTAGTAGTGACACTTCACATGTGACTGGTTTCATGCCAAGGTTTTCCCCCTCCTAGAATTTTGCATCAGATTATATGACACTCAGATCTGAAGACAGTACTCTTTGATAAGTTTGTACAGTACTATTAGAACTTGTGGTGAGCAAAATAATCCCGTCACCAAGAAGTAGTAGTGCTGCAAATTTCCTGCATAGAGAGAATTCTTGGCAATGGGTTTATATTGCTAACAACAAGCAACGGTTAGCGATTTTTGAGTGAGGAGTGCGGGGTTCGAGACAGTATTGTCATTAGGAGACCAAGGCGACAGACAACAGTACATTCTGGTTTCTGGTCGGGCCGGTTCTAGTGTGGTTGGGGCTTTTTCGGGTAATCTGCTTCGGCACGGTTCCCGATTGCCGTTCCTCCAGTTACCATAGCAGATTACAGGAAAATTGATAGGTCAATTCTCATGACACCGAAATTCGAGGACCGGCCTTTGATGCACCAGAATAGGTCTGGGTTTTCATCTGGGTTTGGATTTACAATACCGCCAGAAGAAGGTAAGGCTTGGAAGTTCTTAACGATATCCCAGGCCAAGCCGTAGCTGTTTGTGAGGTAGAATACTCCACCTGGCTGGCATTTATCCAATAGCTCATCTTTAACAAAGAGATAGGAAAAATCTACTGCCAAGGGCCAACCTGCGACTCCAATGCTCTAGATCCTTCCCCCCACAACACCAATCCCATCCCATATTAATGCTTTATATACCCCCTCCCCACCAATTCCCCAAACCAATACTTGCAACAGCCTTATCAGCAATCAATGATACCTTCCTCAATTTGTTCAAAGAAATGAGAATCCCAGTATCAGTATATGCCCAGCCCGGATTCGCGCAATGCCTGCTGCTGCACACAGAGAACAAGATTTCCAGGAACGAGACTATATTCATCACGGTAGAGACTTCTGGGGCGGATCTTGGCGCGAGGATGCAGGAGAGGTGGAGACGTTACGACCGTGACAAACTGACACCCGCAAGAGTTGCGTAGGTATCGCCGTGGTGACTGGGTCTGAATAAGATGAATTGATAATTAGACGGGTTATTTGACACGCGAGGTCTATGTTTCTTTCTGCTGGCTTTGTTTGCTGTTGAAAGAGCACTGCGACATCTGCAATGGTAGCACTGTCCTCAAGGGACTAGGTGAATGCGGAAACATCACCCCTAGTGCTACTTGTAGGTAGCGAGTGAGGGGATGCCATCAGAAGGATGAAGGGTATTCCAGTAAATAATTTCATTTTTTAAAACTTGTTCGGGAGAAGAACGCTTCAGCTTGTACTCGGAAAGATACTAAAAATCGGGAAGAGTAATCGCCCAGATTCTCCACAAAATAACGAAACACCTCAAAATTGGAGATTAAATGTCCCTCAGAGAGAATAGAAACTGGGAGTAGCTGCCAAGTATGATATCCTAAGAACGTGATACAGGGCCTAAATCAGAATCAGCAAAAGGCCGATTGTGTATGGGTTCGTTGTAATAATGAGAGCCCCAGTTAGTTTCCAACTTTTAGTGACCCCCGAGTAATATGGTTCTAGGCACTATAAATTCTAATGTTAGAATAATTATTCACCCACGTTTTGGTGGACGAGGCTCCAAACAGACGAATATAGTAAAGATTTGTCAGCTGGCACAGCAACTACTTCTTCCTACCGAAAGTGGTGCAGAACAAGTCAGTTGCGCTGGTGTTGGGTTTTGTGGGCCAGTGCCGCGCTCTCTCTTCCCTTCACAGTTCTCGGCGGTTAGCGGCTCCAAAAATGGAAAATTTCGACCTCATGCGAGATACACAAATTATCACTCGGAGGAATGGAATACCGTAAAAACTCGAGTATTTGAACCCAGTGCTAAGACGTCCGAAATTCCCTCTCTTGGATAGGGGGGCGAGCGCATAGCGAAAACTAACCCTCCCCCCTCCATACGAATTCCCCTCGTCTATCCCCGCAGTTACGATGGGGAAAAACGCTAAACTCGGCGATGCGACACGGCTTACTCGACTCTGGCTGTCACTAGATTGCTAGTTACTGCCACAGGCGAATTGGCTCAACATCACTACTGCCGGGAAAATCCCCCTTCCATTTCTTCTAGAGATCGCTGCTTTCCAAAACGAAGCGAAGAATTCTGGTTGTGTCGAGGCAAGCGAAAATCGGGGACTGGCTGGGCGAAAAAAAGCAAAAATACACACCTGTGCAGGGGTGAATTGGAAAAGCGGGTATTTTTTTTTCTCCCCTTTCTCCCAGGAATGTCTCTTTGCTCTCCATAGATATTAGCTCTTGCTCTTGTACAATGTAATGTGACGCTCTGTTCACTAAAACACAATCCCTGTATACATTGTCGGTGCTCATATGTGATCTGCTGGATCAGCTCCGGCCGTTTGCTATGCTTTGATATGGCTCGGCTATCTCATACATGGGCGCCAAGGTGTCTTTGTCTAAGCTCTCACTTTTTTAAATTATTTCATTAGTTACGAGCATTCGAGTTGGCCCTTCTGCCACCGTCATCCGAAGCTGGGAAGCGCTCCACAAGTTCTGCAAGACTTGATTATTTTGCAAAAACGGCTGTATGCTCATAGAGGAAAAAAAAGGAAGACCCAAGTTGGACGAGAGCCTAGCGGGTAAGTTCTATCCTGTTTGCCATATGACATTAGATTGCCATGTTTCCTCGGTGGAATGGTAATACAAGAGTTATGCTAATATAATACATTGAAAAGAGTCCAGATATCGAAACACTAATACTGCAGAGGATAAAATAGTTGAAATATCATAGCTCTGAAGATGGGTAGGGCAATTTGCTAGTGGTGGTGAATACTTATGATACACAATTATAGCTAGGAGCATCGCAGATATTCTAATCCTCCGGGATTAACTGGTTTCAATTCGTAAATATTACCGCCGCTAAAGGTACCACCTGAAAATCCGGCAGAGCAGAATTTCCTTTCACCAAGGATTTTATCTAATAACCTCATAGTGCTAACACAGCTTACCCTGCCCGGGCCGTTCACGAATTTCTCTTGCTGTCAGAGGTTTTCCTTGAGTGAACAGGTCCATGTAAGAACCTCGGATGATCAGACCATCTTAAAGAGCAAAAAAGTAGAACACCCGGGATGGTCGAAGCGGTGGATGGCAGGTACGATAGTGTCGACCCTATGATCCGGGAACACAGCAAAAGCCCTTAAACCACTTCACTTCTTTTACACTACTCGATGGTTTAAATGCTATGTATAAACTCACCATTTCCAAGTTAAAACTCCTAACTAAATTTTCTACCAGAAGTAAATCCGGATCTGGATCTAGGCGGTGAAACTTTTTAATTTTTTGTGATTGTTTTCTAATTTTACATTTTTTTTTTGATGCACCTCTCGCATTTCTCACCTATACCGTAAAAACTTGAATAATTGAGGATGACTCTAGGACATCTAGAATTTCCCCCTCTGGATTTAAGGGGAGAAAACACAGCGAAAAGATTCTCTTTCAGCCCTCATGTGAAACAATTAAAAGGAAAAATCCAACAAGCCTTACTAAGAGAGGCAACCCCAACGTCCAAAGGAGATTCTCAATCATTCCAGTTTTTAAAGTACATAAGTGCGGGGAACCCGCCTATTTATTTATTTAGTAGCCCTATCGGGGCCCTATGGCCCCGAGCAGCGCATAAAATCCGCCTCCTGGCTGGCCCAGACGTCCAGCTTGGTGGGAAAGGTCCTGAACGGCTTTGGGCGGGGGGGGATGGGGCGCTTGAGGTATATTTGTTCGCGAACCTTTTGTTCACGATTGAACGTCGACGTTCGCTTGTAGGAGGTCTTTTGGGGGGTATAGTACCCCAGAGCCACTGGACGAAAAGCGAGGCCCTCAAAAGGGAGCCCAGAGCCAGCCCAAGTGACAGGGGCGATGTTAGTGGCATTTAAGAGTGAGACGGGTTTAACAGGGGTCGGAACCGCACGAATTGGGTGGTCTTGATGGCACCCAGTCACCGGCCTCATTCGGCCCTTGAACAACGAACCACCAGGACCGCTGAAGCGAGCGTAATTATTCCACTCCGACGGACCGCTCTCCTTGTCTCTTGGCTCCCTGATAGCAGTAGAACCCCCATTGGGGACGTCCACCGGGCGAAGAGAAACGTTTGGGTAAATTATTCCCCTGCCTTTCTTTGGAGCAGAAGAGGACCACCTCGGGGTATTCTGAGATCTCTGGCTCTGTCTCTGGGCGCTCTGAGAGAGAGAAACACCAAGGGTTGGCTCAGAATTTTCTTCAACCCAGCGGCTCCACGCGGCGTTTCCCACCTCATAATTCGATCCCTCTACAGCCGAAATAATAGGCCCTAGAATGGGAGAAGACACTTCTTTCGCTCCCTTGGGAACAGAAACAATAACCTTAACCACAGTTGGCTTGCGCTGGAATTCCTTCGAAGTAGATCCTGAGCTTACATCCTCGACTGGGGCGGGGATGGTATTCATCGAGACAGGTGCTGGCGGTGAGGGATCGGGGGTTGGCGGCATTTCTTTGGAGTTGAAAAAGGGAAGACCCGCGTCCCTGGCTGGGGTGGGATCCTGTATACCATCTCCAAAATCTAGTAACAGAAGTTCGCCGGCGGAGGAGGCTGAAATCGAGCTCATTGCACAGTGGCTAAAACCCGGCGACCCTGAAACGCCTGTGTAATCGAGATCTAAAAGCGAGATCTGATCAGGACTGCAGGTCGGGCGCTGGAGGGAAGATACTGAAGGTTGGGTGGCTGAATTGTTTGGGGAGCTTCCACCAATCAACAAATCTGAGCCGAGGAGATCAAGGGAATCCTCCGTGGCGGAAAGAGCCAGAGGAGAAGAAGACGAAGTAGTGGAGATACTCTCTGGTATATCAGCTGCAGAAGAAATGACACTATCAACCCACCCAAAAATCCGCCTGTTCTTTGCAATCCTCTGTGCCTCCTTCGTTGCTTCGGGAGAAGCTTCCTCAGAGTCCGAAGAATTAAGAGACCGAACCGCCGAGTCAATTATTCCCGATCCCAAAGCACGAAATAATACTCCCATTTCACTCTCCCCAGTATCCAAAGAAAGTTGGATAGAGCTTGTTTTCAAGACGTGAGAAGCCTTTTCCTGCACACCAGATCCCAAGATTGGTGTAGCATGAGTTGCTAATCTAGTAGGCTGGAGGGGTATAATGTTGCAAAGGCCATCCAAGCTGTCGAAGCTATCCCCCAATCCCAATTCCGGCCCTTTACCAAGTAAATTAGAATTTGGAATGACAACTTCAGAAGCACTGCCGAATGTCGGAAATTTGCTCGCGGGGCTCCTGGCGGGGATCAAGGCGGAGTACTTGCACTCTACAATATCGGCCGGCTCCCAACAAAGATGATCGACCTGGGAGAACTCACGATGATCTGTAACAGCCCATTAGCAAAGAGCGAACACAAGCCATGATCAAACTTCTATCAAATTATCATACCGTTCTCACTATCCATTTGGCAGACCGTTACAGGGGAAAAGCCAGGCAGCAAAAGTATATCATCCTGAAGATCAAAAGAACCGGAGGCCGTGATCGCCTGTTCGACAACAGCATCGGTGGGAGGTGAGGCACTAAAGCTGCTGATGGGAGCATTGAATTTCCCTGCCTCTATTGCCGCCTTTCTACGGGCGCGCCTTCGATAGCCCCTACTTAGTGCAGCACCAGAGCTCCCATCACTAAGTGATCCGTCGGCCGAAGAAGTAACTGTGGGGGATAATCCAGAAGAGTGAGAAAGCCTATCGCCTCGCTTTTTCTGAGAAGAGTCTTAAAAAACAAAACGGCGGATTTAGCTGGAGGGGTAATGATTATTATTATTTTCAGAAAAGATATCTTACCGCTCAAAGTTTCGTCAGAGAAGCAGAGGCAGTCCTCATCACCATAGCTTGTTCCGGGCATTTTTGTTGACGAATAGGAGAAATTCCGTACTGGAGTGAACACAAGGGGTATGTGGTGGTGAAGTGAATTTGCAGTTGTGGGTGAGGAGGGAGGGGGACCGACTGTTGAAGTTCTTATATGCCGAGTATCGAACCCCCGGAAAAATTTGCCAAGAAATCGAGGAGTTATGGCAGGGTCAGGAGATAGAATGAAGTAGAGAATACTTTGTGGGGAAAAAATGGTATAGGGGGAGAAGAGATATAGGATGATAAAGAGACAGCTAGCACCAAACAGCATACAGAAAGGGGACCTCAACTGTGAAAAGGCTGTTTTGCTGTGGTTCTCTGTGGAAGCAATCCTTGGGTGTGGTGTGGTTGAAGAATGAAGGAAGGATAGAGGTAGATTCCTTTTGTGCCAAAAATTCCTGAAGCTGTGAGTAGGCCATGCAAGCAGTCATTCATGTGGAGCAAGCAAGACCGCCAGGGTTTAAGAAGTGAGGGCAAACTTAGACGCAGCTTACGGTCGTCATGGACGCGCACTTTCCGCAATACGGGCTCCAGGGTTCCCAACAGGAAAACTTAGAGCCTGTTTGGCAAAAATGGGACGGTTCCGTTCGGCGACCGTTTCTACTGTAAAAAGAGTGTTCCTTCCGTTTTGAAACGGAAGGAAAAGGGCCATTTGTATGGGGGAACGGAGCGGAACCGTTGGATCCAAACAGGCTCTTACGTGCTGCCCGTCATGATCCTATCCGTTAATCCCTGTAGCGTTTAACCCTCTGTCCACAGGTATCAATAGTGGTAGCGGGTTTTGAACTCCGGGTGACGGGAGAGATCTGCGAATCCCCAAGGTTTGTTATCACGGACCACCAATCGGCCGAATGATGGGTTGTGATTGCAACTGCCCCACATCTGGCGGTTGATACTATCTCGAGAAAATGGGCGTCACAAACGTCTTTTTCTCGTGAAGAAAGTATGCTGTTCGCCGGTTGTTTTGCCAAGGACCTCAAGCTTCCCTAGGAGTAGTTAAATTAGCTCTCACACACGGCGTTGAACCAGCATCATGTAGGGTACACAGCAGGCTAATAATCAAAATCAATAGAGATGAAAACTTAAGAATTTAGGGAATATTTCAAGACATTGTGGCATGGCATCATAAGGAGTCGCACGAATCCTTACCCGGGTGGGTACTCTACTTTACACCTTCAGCAACACGTAAGTTCTAACTCGTGTTGTAAATCTCTGAAGGAACTACGTCACGTCTACTGCTCTAATGGGCTGGATACTGAGAGGGAAGGGAAAACACTTATTTCCATCTAAACTAACTGTAACACCAAACCACCTAACCACAAGCCCCCTGCCTGAAAAATTTAGCTAAATCCCCCCGGAAACGCATACCAGAGAAACATAGAGAAGAAAACTAGAAATTCAAGATCAGATGGCACACAACGGCGATGACATAGAACGCCCCTTAGGTTTGTTTAGCAGCGGGATCGCGCGCTTCGACAAGTTCGTCCACGCCATTGGCACAAGGGTCGCGCGCATGCCTAAAAACGCATCCCCCGTAGCGCTCTAGCTTCTGAAGAGCCCTCCTTGCCCACAGCGCCCCGGCGATACTAGTGAAGCGTAAGAAGATATTTAAGGAGCTATCCTCACCCACGGAACACTCGACGTTGGCGTTGTCCCATTGCACCAGTTTCTCTGTCATCCCTGCTTTTCTAAGATCCGCTTTAACGTCTATTTCGGTAATTTTTTCTCGCATATTATAGATACAAATGCATCTAGTGACCCCAGTCTCACTAGTAGATGCCGGAAGGATATTCATGTTGCTGAACAGGCCAGAAGGGATGTGGTCTTTGCGAGTGATGCGCCTCTCTCCAATCATGAGGGGCCATTCGCGGATAAAATCTCGGTAAGTTTGTGCTCCTGTCGAGGTCACGAAGAGGATCAATGCTGAAAAAGAATCTGTGCTAGTGACAGGTTCAAAGATCCGTAAATGTTCGACTCGTCCACCCCTAATTTTGCTGAAGAGGGTATTGTAGTCGATATCGTGGGGCAGATTGGTAACAAGGACACTACGGCTCAGGTCGCGGCTATTGACCCCATTCTGAAAAGTCTCTCCTTTAACAGAAGCACTGTTGGAAACATTTTGGCTCTCGGCTTTAAGATCCTCGGGCTTTAGAGCGTAGCCGGGTTCCCAGAGAAGAACTTGTTTATTAGAATACTTGCTCCAGTTCTTCAGACCAAGTTTAGGGGTGAGATGACCGACAGTTTCCTGCTCCGGATCGAGTCTCTGATTGGCTCCCCCCCTAGAGACCCCATTGGGAGGTCCCAATGACTTTGGCTCATCAAACCATATCTCAGGTGGCCCGCTCCCGATTAGCTTCCCGCAGGTGTCTAGCAAGAATACGCTAACACAACCTAGGTATCTCTTATCTACAGCCATTTTATTCCAAACCGAGATAGCGTAAATGATGGCTGTGAACCGAATGACCACTACATATTGCCCGTTTATATCGGAATTCCTTGCCATAATGGATTCTATAACATCACCGCGAGTAGGCCCTGGTTTTAGGTATCCCATGATATCGTTCGCAATAGCTTCGACTGTCATGCCTGAGATGTTTCTAACTTCCAAGCACCGGGTTTTTCCATGTTCCCAAACATTTGCGATCATCTCCGGCGATGGGACGGCTGACCTCGGAGTCCAGAGAAATTTCCCTAAACCACATCGCATCATTCCGTCCTTTCCACCCTGACGACTTCCAACAGTCTCCCTCGGCACCCAGACCCCTTCTCGTTCGTGGGCCTTATAAAAACGCCTCGCAGATTCCGGTTCCATGAATACAATTCTGGCCTCCAGATTTAACATGTTTATGACGGCTGCCTCCACCACACCCCCACGAATGCAAGAAAAAAGTTTATTGTAATTGATATCTGATGGGAGATTTTGAATGACTACTTCTCGAATGTGCTCATAATTGTACGGCAGGTGGGCTTCCTTAGGCGCACTAATAGTTATCTCAGCCGGACTCTCCATCGGGTTAGCACCGCTTTGATTTTCCCGAGTTCCAAGCGGAACATCGTCCAAGTCGGTAGGAACTTTAGGGGATAACGGGGATAAAGCCTGTGGGGGGGAGTCGAGAATGGACGGACGAATTTGTGATTTCTTGGCATCATTGAGAAACGATTTGCAAAGCTCAAACTGCCTTTGCTCGAGAATGCCATTCTGCGTAGACTTAGGGCTAGCCTCTTTTCTGGAGAAAACAGAAATGCTATTGCCAACTACCCCAATCTCTTGAGCCTGCTCCTTTGGCAAATTCGGAGAAACCTCTTGCCTAGGCTTCTCTAAATCCTGCTGGCCCTTGATAACTGTTGTGGGATTGTCGCCGAGGGTTTCACGAAAGCTCGTCAACCCGCCTATCAACTGTTAGAACCCATTAGACAGGGGAAAACCTTGCAGCAAAAACCCACCAATCATCTGCACACTACCCGCAACACTCGGAAGAGCTAAGTGATCGGTACCAGAAACTCCTGTTATTCTTTCCTCAAATATTCCTAAATCCTTGCCCTTCAGATTCCTTTCCCGATCCCCAAGCAGACGACCCCCACCAGTAGTGCTGTGCTTCCCAGATTCCACGGCGGCTTTAGTTTTTGCTAGGCGGTTTGGCATGGGATTTTCAGCCAAAGAATCATCGTCTATTACGATATTGGAGGACTTTCGTACTTGGAGACGTTTGGCAACTAAAAGTGTTAAAATTTTGTATGGCTACGGAAAAGGAAACCATCTTACCCCAATTTCCAGACTGGTCACGGATATCCAAACCGGTAGACAAACCCAACATAGGACCCATATCCCTTGGGACAAAGGTTTTCGCAGCTTCTGGGTCATCCGGGAGTCCTAAGAGAAGTGACTCAGACGCATCAGACACGTCGTCCAGCTTACCAATCTCTTCCACGCACTTGGCTAGAAAAGCCACATCTTCACGACTCTCTCTGCCACTACGCTTTTTCGGCGTTTCTTCTTTGTTCTTTCCGGCCTCTAAGGCCTCAATCACCCTTTTCAGTTGCTTGTTTTCATACTCCAAGCTCTCCACCTTCATCCTTAAAACATTGATCTCTGAATCCTTGAATTGCATAAAGGCGGAATCCATTTTGATCCTAGCGGTAAGATCACGATTGGCGTTTCTAGCTTCCAAAGCTATTTTAGCCAATCGGCGCTCATCTCTGGTAAGAACTTTCTTAGCGCCGACACAATTCACCTCGCCAGGACTAATCGTAGTAGGGGTGCTAGGCAGCGGAAATGACTGGTCAAGTGGAGAGGGGTTGTTTGAACTCATAACTTGTAGAGAAGGCCCGACTGTCTTGGTAAGGGAATGACCTCTTTCGTTCCTTTCAATTTTTCGGGGGCACGGTGTTGTGAAAATTGGTCGTGTTGGAACGAGATGAAGTTTCCTGTGGGGGCTGATTAGGAGAGCAAGGGAGGTTGGAAAAAAAAAATGAGAAGGTGATTCTTTATAGGCCGCGCGTCAAAAGTCACCGGACTCCTGAGCCCTCTTCCCATAAAACAAAAAAATACACGTTTTGATCACTACATTCTGCTTGTGAGAGCTGGTGAATTCTATTGTTTTACACTTCTGAACCCTGAACCCGTCATGGTAGGTCACTCGTTTCGCCCCTCAAGTACATCTATGATGCAATTCCGCAAGATTGGACCTTTGCGATTAATGTTCCTTACTCACTTTACGAGGAAATTATGAGAAAATTAATCTCACAAATTATACGATATGCTAACATTTCATGGGAACCCTGGCTAAACAACGCTCCATCAATATTGTGTTCTACAAGCTACCAGTATCAGCGGCAAGAGCAAGGTCTCGAATTAGCTAGTGGTGGTTGCTTCTTACAGAAGCCACTGAACGATTACATTACTATACGTAAGATGCGTAGTACTATAATAGAAAACTCTAAAGACTAAATCAGTTCTCCAAGGGCATGATACCCCCTAGCAATTGCTAGTGAAGTTCCATTGGGATCAACTTCTTGTGATACTGATACGGGGCAGCCCTCTCCAAGTATTGAGCCTAGCGAAAATCTCCAGATCCTACCACATAATTTCTAATGCAACGGCCTTTTAGCAAATTATTGTCTCCCCCCCGATCGGTAGCGCTTCCACCCGAAATCCATCTCCCCTAACACCTATCCAACCCCACCAGTGACACCCACGTTATATCCCAATGGGACTATTGGCGTTATCGCATCCCGCAGGAAAGAACCCGAAACATCAAAGGGAAAAAAAGACCATCAAAAACACATATGAGAGATGCGAGACCTAGAATATCTCTAAAACCGCCCACATCGAATTATATAGAGCGCTTGCCCAGAAATTTTCCGCCATGAGCCCACACTATCAAGCCAATGATACCACACAATACGCCAAGATAAATTCAAGGCAGAGGGCTCTGTTGCGTAGGCACAGCAGTGCGACTCCAACGTAAACACTCCAGTACTCCACATACGCCGAAAACACTTTCGGGGATCCCGGTGATATCTAAGCTAAGCCCAACTTACCACTAGCTCCCTCCAGGGAAGAAGCTCGACAACGAGAAAACCACTAAACAATAAAAAGACAAAACGAGACAGAGTATCGAGAATGCAAACTGTGCCGTACTGTACATCCACCATGCGTGGTATGTATATCCCGCCTCAAAGCATCTCACTCAAAAAAAAACCCCCCCTCGGTATTCCGAAGTTTATCATGCGGTCCAGCATTCTCCAGAAGTGAGTTTCCTCGCGAGGAATAATCCCTGCTAGGCGATAAGCTGCGCGATCGTCCAACTTTATTCTCACCTCGCCTTCCTTCCGTCGGGTACTATCTGCGAGTGCTGACGTGTGATTCGTTGTCCGTGCACTACCAGTATTTTATGCGATGCTGCGAGTATCATAGGAGAGGTCGTGCGGGTGCTGAGGTAGCGCTGGCAGTACGCCTAACAGAAGGGTAGATAGCGCCATGGCATCAGTAGGAAAAAGTGGGCGGTTCACTGGGTGGCAACCTGGGGATGCCGTAGCGCTGTTGGTCCCATGGCCATTCATGTCCGAATGACCCAGTTTAATACGATATCGCACAAGGACAGATAAGGTTAGGATTAACCCTGCCCGAGCAACCTGCTTGTCTCGATCATGCCGTTTTCTGTCAGAGTACATTGCAAATCTTTTAGTGATAAACACGTATAAGTGCGCATTCTCAATCCTATCGCATTAGACTATCCACTCTATAAGTTACCCCTCTTCCAACAATAACCCTTAAAAAGTGAAAAATATCAAGAAAAAATAAAAAATAAAAAAGGACCCCCCCGTTCCCCTAATCCCGCTCAGCGCAGTCCCCCCCTTCCTCTAAGAACCCACTCGGACCTACCTCTACTCAGACATCATAGGGAAACTAAAAATAGATACAGGTAGAAGGAAAAAAAGAAAACGCCCATTAACCCATCCAATACGACACAGGACAACGATTAGATGAAAAGAAAGCCCTTGCAAATCTCAATCATCGCCGACCCAAACCCCTTCCCACCACTTCTCCAGGGCGATCCTCAATTTCTCGGCTTTCCACTTTGCGTATTCCCACGGGTTCATGTCTTCCGGTTTCTTTTCTTCCTCCCCAGAGCTCTCTGCAGGGGGGCTTTCATTTCCTTCTTGCCCCGGCTCTGGTAGTTGCGTGGTTTCGGGGTTTGGTTGCGGATTAGGGTCTGCGGGGATAGTTTGAATGGAGACTACGCCCTCAATTGCGCTCGTTGGGACAGTAGCAGTGACAGTTGGAGTAGTAGACCCCCCTGCTTGGGTACCGGTAAATATGTCAATTTCTCCCTCCGGTTCTCCTTTCTCTTCCTCTGCGACCGGCCAATCGCTAACGGCTTTGAATGCAAAATTTTTGATGGTCGCGTTTGTACCGCCGAGGGCTTCGCCAATGCCCAGACTTTCACAGATGATTCTGTGCACCTCCCAGTTGCCAAATTCCTCCACAACAATACCGGCATCACCTCCCTCCTCTTCCTCCTTTTCCAGGCCTAAAGCCCGACTCCGCCCCTTCCCATACAGGTGCCTAAATGCGGGGCCCTTCGCAACGAAAATTGCCCGCATCAACGGATGTAAATTGTCATACCCGTGCAACCCTGCAGGTTCATACCTTCCTTTATCAGATGCATCCACGTCGTATTCTTCTCTGGTAACGATAGCATATCCCGTCTCGGGAACAACCCACAGCGGAGCTATTCTATTGTTATTAGAAAAGTGCCAGCGAGCGGGCATGTTCTTATCGCGTAGATACACGTCCCAGTGTTTCTTGCCCTTTGCTTGGTCCGCAAGGGTTTCCGAGAGGAGAGTTTCGTAAAGAGCTGTTATGTTCACGTTTGCATACGGACGAAGGCCGTAGAGTGGCCAGCCGTCTGTGTGCTCAATAAGTGACATGTCGATTATTTCGTCGATATAAATCAGCCTTTCGCGGGAGGTGCTGGCCATGCCGTGGTCTGAGACTACGACGATGTTTATGAGGTCAGTGAGGTTGCGGGCGTCTAGGGCATCAAGGAGATCTGTGAGCATGGCGTCTACTTCTCGGATGGCGAGATCGAGAGCGGTTGTGTTTGGGCCAAATTTGTGGCCGATTGAGTCTACGTTTGGAACGTACGCCGCAATAAATTGTGGTCGCTCTGGGAGGGGGAGGTCTAGCCACTCTAGTATCCTTGCGGTCTTTTTGTTGAGAGACTCGGTGACGTTGAAGCGGTCTAGATAGCTAAGGCCCCAGCCATCGTTAGCTTCAGACCCAGGCCACATGTGCACTGCCGATTTAACACCCTGGCGCTCAGCGGTGACCCAGAAAGGCTCGCCGCCCCACCACTCGCCTTGCATAGAGCGAGCAGGGTCAGTGTAGAAGAACTCTTTCTTAAGGGCAGGGTCCCAGAAACTGTTCCCTACAATACCGTGTGATTCAGGATGCAATCCTGTCGCAATGGTCCAATGATTTGGGAAGGTGACGGAGGGAAAAGCAGGGGTGAGCCATCGCGCCGATAATCCAGAGTGAGCCATCGCCGTAAGTCCGGGGCTCATCGCTCTGTCAAGAAAATCGGCACGGAATCCATCCAGCGAGATCAGCAGCGTAGTAGGCCTAAAGTCGTGCGTCCCGTTAGAAAGCCGAGTGTCCTTCGTAATACCAAGTGGAGCCATCCGGGAATGGCGCCCGTGCGATAACGATAACGATGCCGAAATCAGCAGTAGCAAAAACGTCAGTAGCGAAACCGTATACAGCAGTACTCTTCTAACGGAGGGTCTCCTTGGCTACCCCACAACTAGTTAGCGTCCTTGTTCTTAACCAAATCGTCTAGTTAAAACAAACCTTCCTCTCAAAAACCTCCTTCTCCCTCAATAAATCAACCTCCTCACCCTCTTCGCTGTCGACCTCGTCATCGCTATCCGCTCCAAGCCCAAACTCCCCCCCCTCTTCCATACCCAGCCTCTTCCCACCCATCATCTCAACGACGTCGCGAACACCCTTCTTCTTCCCCCGCGCGCCGCAGACCTTCTTCCCAATCTTCACACCGGGCTTACCGCCGAACAGGCCATTTCCGCCCGCCAGTAATTTCTCCCGCTCTTCCTCTTCTTTGAGAACTTCATGATCGGCACAGCTACCTTCGTCGTCCGAGGATTCTGAGAGGATGTCATGTGCGGCATTCCCCGGAACGGCGACGTATTGCGCAACGGTCATTGCCGGATGTCCGTTAGGGGAGGGGGTTGTGGTATGTGGCGGAGCTGGAGAGTGAAATAGCAAGTAACGGGAATGCTGAGGTACGGCGTAGGATCCTCCTGAAGTTAGCTGGTGTATGTAGGCCGATCAGCGACGCTGATAACGTCGGTTGGTCGTTAGGATGTTGACGGTTTTTGTGGATCAGGAGAGTTGAAGGGCGGGTAACGCTTTCAGGTTGAGCTCAGTTGCAAGGAGGTCTGGTGAAGGAGTCACGGGGCGCTCACAGCTGAGCCGCATGCGAGATAAGGGTCGCAAGCGAGCGGCTTGGCATTCCACCCGGGGGAGGATTGACACAAAAGGAATACTTTCCGGGCAATATCAGGGTGAGTATGCATGTATCAGTGAGTATCCGCGAAGGATAGAAATTATTGGAAATCCTGAGCACTGGTATCTTTTTTTTCGCTTCTGGTTCTTTCCCTTTTCTTCTGCTGCCAGCGGCAGCCACTGACTTTGAATTTCCACCTTTCCCTCCTTCCAAGATATCTTACCATACCATGTCAAACACGCTCCTTATATTTTCCTTCCGGCTCTAGGGATTTCCGCTCCCTATAGCTCCTCGGCAGCCCTTTCCTCGGTCCTCAGCTATTTTTGTTTACATTTCCCTCGTTCAATTAGTCCAAGTAAGTTGGCTGCCTGGACTGCAACTAAATTAGGATTTATACCACCGGTGCTGAGCTTGTAGAAACGCAAAAGAGCCTAGCATTAACGCTTTCGCATTTACACTTTAGGCACCGACCGGTAGTACAAGCGCTACATAACCGATCATACGAAACCAATCCTTGTCCCACCGCTAAGGCGCGTGAGTCCCTACCAATGGGTGCAAACAGTAGAAATTGTCGAGAAGCATCCTTGATAGTGCGGATGATATCACGTTCTAACTATCTACTCGAGTACAGTGGTATTAAACCCTTGATTCCTACCTATGTTATCTATCGCATAAAACTACCGCCTCACAATTTCGCCCTCCGCTCACCGTACTTGGCGGATTCAAAAGTCTTCGGAAATCTCTCACGTTTTAACTGGAGACTTGGCGCCAAGATTTCCGGAGACTTTTGAATCCGCCAAGTACTGTGTCCCTACGATACCTTCCATGCTACCATGATACCTCATCATCTTCCCGATTGCCTGCAAGCACCTGGCTGGCAGTGGACTTTGTGCTTGGTTGGTTTGTGGAGACCTCGCTGACCAGCATCTAAAAACTTGCCCAAGAGGGCCCGCTGCGTGCGAAGGTAGACTAAGCTCGATAAAAACAGCCAATACCGGTAGTGTCTGCAGGGAGTCAGGTATAAAATAAAAATGGTTCATGCATTATCACTCGCTTCTATGTTGGAGGATCCGTCGAAGGTCACACAGAAGGGGCTGGAATTGAAGGGTAAAGTAATGGGGCTAGCTAATGAAAGAAAGAAAGAGAGAGAGTCGCCGTCTTCCCTATTCGCTTGCACATCTATAGACGAGCTTGAGACTACCCTACTTACAAAAATCAGTATGTAGCATGAAAAATATACATCAATCTGACTCCTGTCATCTCCTAGATCGTCATGCCCCAAGCGGCTTGGCAACTGGTCGAACATACCCGCACCTTGCCATCACGTTGAAGTAATACTTCCGACAGGATCCAACGTTCAACGTTCACAGCCCGCACAGCCTACGGTAGTCCCTCTACCGTTTATTATTCTTTACCGTTAGTTCTCTCTCTTAGTTTCTCTTCGTATACCTTTTCCTAGCCTTGGAGATTATCTTTTACCGGGAGGTCAACTTTGGTATCCCTTTTCTAACCCTATTGATAGAGTCCTAGGAAGGATACCGTACCTAGAAAAGGCTCAATTCTACCCGCGATAAACCGTTATCAATAACATTTTATATGTACGTCTTTTCTACATACTCATATCGTACAATCCAGAACCCCACAGCTCAGTCCAGGGTATGAGCCGCGGGGCGCATCCAAAATCTACCCAATCCAGATATCCAGAGCAGGGATCCACCAGTTCTGCCGTGGACGAGCAGGCATCTTCAACCGTAGATTAATTGGGAGTAGTGCGCAGCATCGTAGGACCTGCAAGGACTCTTCCGGTCCAATGCTGAATCGAACTCAGCTACGAAACGACATGCAGATATTTTACTGATTCGTGCAGTTCGTGGACTCACTCATGTTAAGGAGAAAGGAAGGAAGGGCTACGAAGAGCATTCCGGACGACTAAATTTCTTGCTGCTCTTGAGAGCAATGGATGAAAGCGCTCAAGTAGTGCAGGATAGATTACGAGTTGCTATTGGTACTGGTGGGCACTATGGTGGAAGATTACAAAGGGAGAATAGGTTTGGGAACGTTATTGGGATTCGGCGTTCATGGGATATAAAGGGGCGGGGATTTTACTTCTGCTGGATGGAGATTGTTAAGCAAGCCGGCATCGTGTTGGGGTGTACCAGAGGTGTCTTGTTTTCTGCTCTCTTCTCTAGCAATTCACTAGTGCCATTTGCCGTTTCTTTTGCATACCTTGTCTGGCTTTAGACTATCGACGTCCCGGGAGGGGGGTATATGTGCTTCCGGAGCCGGCAGTGCTTTCAGTTTGTTTTGTCTGTAACGGGGTATACATACCGCTCAAGAGAGGCTGTATATACCAATCTTTGACTCCTTACCACTTGTTTGAGCCTGAGAGTGCCACCGATGCGCTTTTGCTTTAGCGTTCGCTCCGAGTGAGACTTTATGAGACTACCCCACGATTCGCCATACCTCTAGCTATCACGTCACATTCTTCAAAAACATATCGCCATCCATACCCATCGAAAAACGGTTTAATTCAATTGAATTTATCTATTGAAATTCAGTCCGTAACACCCCATTCCAGACTCCATCCTTCGATAAGGTAAGCCAGCCAGAACGATGTAAAGTCACAACCTCTAGATATGTTAACGCTGTAGTACTATACAGAAATCAGCTGTGAAAAAAGAGAAAAAATCTCAAACATAATGACTGAGCGAAAGGTATCTGGCTATCTCCCGTGCTATGTATAGAAAACGGAGCGAGTGAATACAAAGGATATATCCAAGGGAAAAGGAGAGAATCAGAAAGAAAAAAAGAAATAATTGTGGGAGGGATGCGAGCTCCATCTATCTGTCCATCATTTCGGGACTGACTAGCTATAAGGAAAAAATGAAGAAGGAAGGAAAAATATTTGTAGCGTTTTTTAGAAAAGGGAAAGAGAGAGGGGGAGAATAAAATCAGACTACGGTGTACTGTCTCTATTGCCGTGAGACGCTAATGTATTTTTTCTAGCCAGAGTTTCTCCCTTCTAGGGAATGCATCCATCTAACATGTGTGCAGGGTTAATCACCTAAGCGTGAGTGAAGCCCGATCCGACAACACGATGGTACTCCCTCTGCCTCACCCTTCTCAACAAGGCGAAGCGGTGTCTATTTCGCTGAACCTCAATTTGATCTTGGTCCGGCATCTGGCGCCGAAGACTCTCAGGGAGTCTAGTTCTCGAGCGGCCATGATACATATAATCGATATCGGCAGCCGTGGTGTTGGTGGGGGCGATAGATGGGGAGGCGGGGGAACCCTCGACCTGGGCACGAAGGTCGGAGCTAGAGGCTGGGCTGGCAGGGACTGTGGGGGGGGAGGTCCCGGTGGGGATCGCGGTGATTGGCATGGGGCGGGTAGCTCGGGTGGGGTGGACTCTATACGGATCGCGGGTGAGGCGGTTGTGTGGATCTGTGGTTTCAATACTGCCCAGGTCTTCGGGTGCTTCCTGGGTTAAGTGTAAAAGGCATCGTCAGCTATGGGTTTTATGAGAGGCTGATATAGGGGGAGTGTTGATGATAGGTAGATACTCACAAAGAAATTCGCAGAGAGGGAAATACGACCAACAAGACCGCTAGAATGTCCCGCCATACTATTAATCATGGCGTCGGCGTCATTCGCCAACCCATCCCCCAGGGAAATGGAAAGGCGAAAAAGAGGGGTACCTCCGGCGTGCTCATCTCCTCTAACAGAACTTTGAATCCCCCCCCGCCTACCGCGTCTACCCATTGCGCGGTAGAGGTCTTCAAAGTCCTGGTCATGGAAAGATTGCTCCATCATGTGGATGACGACAGGACAGTTGAGGTGACTAGCGTGTACCCCCAGCTTCCCGCAGAAGCAGCAGGATTTGGCAGCGCATCGGACGCAGGTTCCCACCCCCTGCGAGTCGATACGAGCTTGCGGGATGAAGGACCTGCATTCGTAGATTGGGCAGTAAAGTGGACGCTCTTGGCAGAGCCCTTCGTGGTCTGAACGGATGATGACCCTGGTAGGCATGATGAATCTGTTACTTTTTTAATCAGGAAATTGCATTATCATGTGATGGAGTTTTTCAAAGTGGGATTTCTTACACTGGGATAGAAAGTGAGTGTGGGTGGTGTGAATGCAAATTAGGGAAGTGGGGCGAATATCGGACTTGCTAAACGAGCGGAATGTATGAAGCAGTCAAGGACGGTAGAGAAGGTGATGGTGGAAGTGGCAACAGAGTTGTCTGGTGAGAGGAAATGGGGGAAGAGAAAAGAGGGAAGGGAAAGGAAGGGAAGGAGACAAGGAAGATGAGTAAATTTGGGGCGTAAACAATTTTAGGAGGCCCGCAAACCGATTCGTTTTCTTTTTTTTTTTCCCTCTCTTCACCCTTGTGTTGGTGGCTAGGCTCTGTCCACGCGTGCCCTTTGCTTGACTAGCTATGGAGGCTGCCTCTGGCGAAACAAAGCCTTACACCACGGCCTGAAGGGCAGCTCACGATTTGGGGCCTTTCTGGTGAGATCCGCTTGGGCCTTCCCTCTACGTTTTTTTGGGCCTACCAGACATGAGTTCCATTCTGGTGCAGTAACGCTTCGCTGAGAGCTAAATTTTGTGAGAACGGGGTTATACCCGCGGTGTGCGCTTTCAGTAACGAGAGTAAACTATCATATACAATAATGTATGAATAGCGGATAAGGAGGCCTTAGATTCGGGTAAGAAATAGGCTACGATGGACCTAAACTCCGTCTCCCCCATTATTTACGAATTATTTCAAACTTCGGATCATATCTCACGTCTTACTAGGCCCGGCAAGCGTGACCGCCGTAACCGCAACCGTGATAGTGAAATACTCTATCAAGGCAGGAGCATTTGATTGCCACAAGTATATCAATCACAGTGCAGACTATCGCAAATATCGAAGATTCTGCCATTAAAAACCCTTCGACAAGCTGTATAGTTAGTGTATGTGTATTTCTGCCTCCCCTATAAGCTTCACGGCCGTATCGCTGCAACATCGCTGCATCAACCAAACCAGTGGACTCAAATTGAGAGGAACATACCCCCAGCAATCCATTCAAACCCCTCCAAAAATACAAATTCTGCATCCTCCCGAAGTCAAAATATGCAACATCATAGCCCGTGTTCTGCGCTTTCTTTATTCCACTCACTATTCTGTCACAACTACTGCGATCCAACAGCTGCCCCATCACCAATGATACATCCTTCGTGTTTCCATATCCAGCTAGAACCACCCAGCCCAATGGGTTAGGGCTTCCAACTTCCAAGACTTTACCCGCTTCCGGCGAGTTCCGTTCCTTCTTTCCGTTACAGCCTCACAGCCAATTTCGTTATTCTGGAACAATAATAATAACACTCCAAGAGACGGCAGAAACTCAAACTCAACCTCACCTCATCACCGCCGCCACTCGTATACCCGTGCCCCTCGAAGAAAAACAAAAAACAAAGGAACAAACGATGCCCCACCAACCCCCGCCAATACACACGGGTGCACAGCTAATCGCACACTCGCTAAAATCTCTCGACGTACGAATAATCTTTGGTATAGTCGGCATCCCAGTGATCGAGGTGGCAGAAGCCTGTCTAGCCCTAGGAATCAAATTCGTTTCCTTCAGGAATGAGCAGGCGGCTTCGTACGCGGCGAGCGCGTACGGGTACTTGACCGGCCGACCAGGGGTTTGCCTCGTTGTCGGTGGGCCGGGGGTGCTTCATGCCATGGCTGGTGTAAGCCGTCTACTTTCCCTCCTACTTGTTTGCGACGGGCGGTGGAGAGCTAATTGAGAACCGTGCAGGTCGGGAATTCCATGGTGAACGCGACATACCCGCTCCTGCTCCTCGCCGGAAGCGCGGAAACCAGTGCGGGGCCTACAAAAGGCGCGTTCCAGCAACTAGACGCGGTATCACTACTAGCGCCGCACACGAAATTTGCTGTTCGACCACCGAGCTTGGAGGACCTTCCACAGTCGATTCGGGATGCCTATCGGTTCGCTTTCTACGGGAGACCAGGGGTTGGGTTCGTGGACTTACCGGCGGATTATATCCAGGGTGTACCGAAGGAGGTTGTGCAGGTTGAACGAGTGGAGGAGCAACCACGGGTTCTTGGCGACGAGCGGAGGGTGATGGCGGTCGCGGAGGCGTTAAAGAGGGCGGAGAGGCCGTTAGTTGTTATTGGGAAGGGAGCGGCGTACGCGAGGGCCGAGGGGGTATTGAGAGAGTTTATCGATGCGTGAGGATTCACTGCTTTCTGCTATCTAGCCGCCTATTAGAGGGTTCGTTAGGCTAACGAAGACGGTAGGACTAAAATCCCCTTCCTTCCAACCCCTCAAGGAAAGGGTGTCCTCCCAGATGACCACCCACTTAACACCTCCTCCGCCCGCTCCTCCGCCCTAGCAGGCGCGGACGTCGTCCTTCTCGTGGGTGCCCGGCTAAACTGGATTTTGCACTTTGGAGAGCCGCCAAAGTGGTCCGTGGGGGTACGCATAGCCCAAATCGACATCTCCCCCGAAGAGCTCGACCGCGGCATCGCCGATCCAACACTCTCAATCCACGGGGACATAACCTCCGTAATCGCACAGCTAAAGCTCCACCTCGCAAATTACCACCACCTCTCCTCCCCCTGGAGCAACACACTTTTCACCTCCACTACTAAAAACTTAGCCATAGCCCGGGTGAAAGCCTCAACGCCAACAAACCCGCTAACATACCATCGCACCTTCGCCCTCATTAAATCAGCCCTGGAATCACTATCCCCGGGCGGCGCCGACAACCTAGTCTACATCTCTGAAGGTGCAAACACAATGGACATCTCCCGTAGTATCTTCACCGTATCACAACCCCGCCAGCGCCTGGATGCTGGCACGTACGCAACAATGGGTGTAGGCCTTGGCTACGCCATAGCCGCCGAAATGGCCTACAACCATACCCACGAAGCTACCCCCTCCCCCTCCTCTCCACCCATTAAAAAAAGGATTATATCCCTAGAAGGCGACAGCGCCATCGGCTTCTCCCTTCCTGAAATCGAAACCATGTCACGCTACCGCCTCCCTATTATCATTTTCGTCATTAATAATGGAGGCGTATACCACGGCATATCCGACAACACGCCTAGCTGGGGCACGGACTGGTGGGATGGGGATAAACAGGGGAAGAGGCGGGATGTTCTCCTCACGAGCACCGCGCTGGGTTTTGAGACTGGGTATGATGTTGTTGCGGGGGGGTTGGGTGGCAGGGGGTGGAAGGTTGTGGATGAGGAGGGACTGGTTAGGGCTGT
This sequence comes from Tuber microsphaerosporum, assembly GCA_003521225.1. Lineage (NCBI taxonomy): Eukaryota > Fungi > Ascomycota > Pezizomycetes > Pezizales > Tuberaceae > Tuber > Tuber microsphaerosporum. Next base: position 42,255 of record QOVD01000676.1, on the reverse strand, counting down.
GCGAGAGGCGTGGGAGCATAGGGATGGGCCGAGTGTTGTCAATGTTATTGTCGCTTCCGGGGTTGGGGAGAAGTTGGAGTTTGGGTGGCTGGGGAAGGGGAAGGGAGGGGAGAAGGAGAAGGGAGGTGGAGGGAGTAAGTTGTAGGATTAAGGGGGTGGATGATTATATATCGGTGAAGTTTTTTTGTCGCTAGCCTTCTCTAACTGGCAATTGTCGGTCACGACCCTGTGTGTCATCTTGCTTTTTGTATGATAATTATGAGCGAAATCCCGATACCAAAGTATATTTAAGTCGCCATCCCATATTATAGAAATATGCACCACTCTGGAAGAAAGGAAACATACACCAGCACAATATTCCCATAACTTCCCACAATCGGTACAGCACCGCCTCCATGCGCAAGTAGAAATAGAGAAGAATCAAATCAAAGTCATAGTTCAAAAGAGAAAAAAAAACTCCCGAGGAAAAGGAAAACTCAAGCTCACTCCACAAACTCCTACGAAATAGAAGAAAGGAAATCACACTCCCAGTAAACCTCCCTAGCAAACCCAGTCGAGACGCCAAAACACCCCCCGATGCCCAAGACATAATACATGATATGACACCGTCCGCACCGAGCCTCTACCTCCGCGTCAAGGCCAATACCATAACTAAACTCACAGCAGAGGGGAAAAAGGCTGTCCACACCAACTAACACCATTTTGTATCACCCCTACTATGGCACAGCACAACACAAGTTAGAGGGAGGGCTAGCCAGAATTTCCCGAAAAAAAAGCCCAGACCGGAAGAGCAGCATGGGGAGCGAGGACGAATGATCAGAAAAAGGGGGGGCTTTCGCGATAGCGCAAGTGCCAGGCAATAAGTATCGCTATCAATATAGCAGCGACGGCCGCTATGTGGAGAATGGGGTTTAGTCGTAGAAGGGGCCGAGAGGCGGGAGGGGGCATTTGGGAATGGTAAGAATTCGTGTCGTGTTTGATGCTTGAATGGTCTCGGAGCCGTTCTACTATTCTCTGATGCCCATTCTTGGCAGCCAATAACAATGCTGTTTGACCATTCTTATCCGATGAGCCAGGGTTGACCTCGTTCCGGGACAGGAGCAGCTTCACGATTTCTTCATGTCCGCGATTGGCAGCTAACAGCAGTGGTGTATGACCATACCTGTTTGATGCGTCGGGGTCGACCTCGTCCCGGGACAGGAGCAGCCTCACTATTCCCTCATGTCCATTCTGGGCAGCCAACAACAGTGCCGTTTGACCATTCTTGTCGGATGAGCCAGGGCCGACCTCATTCCGGGCTAGGAGTAGCTTCACTGTTCCCTCATGTCCATTCTGGGCAGCTAATAGCAGTGGCATATGGCTATACCTGCTCCATGAGTGAGGGTTGACCCCGTTCCGGCCTAGGAGAAGCTCGACTACTCCTTCATATCCATACTTGGCGGCTAATAGCAGTAGTGTATGGTTGTGTTTGCTCGATGAGTTGGGGTTGACCTCGCCCCGGCCTAGGAGCATCTTTACTATTCCTTCGTGTCCATATTTGGCAGCTAATAACAGTGCTGTTTGGCCATTCTTGCTCGATGAGCCAGGGTTGACCTCGTCCCGAGCCAGCAGCTGTTTCACTATTCCCTCATGTCCATTCTGGGCAGCTAATAGCAGTGGTGTATAGCCATACTCGTTGGACGAGTTGGGGCTAACCTCGATCCAGCTGAGGAGCAGCCTCACTATTTTTTCGTATCCATATTGAGCAGCAAATAGTATCAGTAATTGGCCACGAGGGTTGGATGGATTGGGGTTGAGCAAGTTCACGGTTCCCTCCTGTCCATGCTTGTCAACCAGTAGCTCCAGTGTGTAGTCATCCATGTCCGATAAGTCGGGGTTGACATCGTTCCGGCCGTGGAGCAGCTTCACTATTCCCTCACGTCCATACTTATGAGCTACTAGCAGTGGTGTATGGCCATACATATTCGATAAGCTGGGGTTGACCTCATCCCGGGCTAGGAGCAACTTCACTATTCCCTCATGTCCATTCTGGGCAGCCAATAGAAGTGCAGTTTGACCATCCCTATCCGATGAGCCAGGGTTGACCTCGTTCCGGCCTAGGAGCAGCTTCACTATTTCTTCGTGCCCATACTTGGCAGCTAATAACAGTAGTGTGTGGTTATGCTTGCTTGATGAGTTAGGGTTGATATCGTCCCGGTCCAGGACCAGCTTCACTATCCCCTCATGTCGATACTTGGCAGCTAGTAGCAGTGGTGTATGGCCACACATATCCGATGAGTCGGGGTTGCTCTCATTCCGGGCTAGGAGCAACTTCACTATTCCCTCATGTCCATTCTGGGCAACCAACAGTGCAGTTTGGCAATTCCGACTCGATAAGCAAGGGTTGACCTCGCCCCGGCCCCCGGCCCAGGACCAGCTCCAGTATTTCTTCATGTCCATTTTTGGCAACTAATAGCAGCAATGTATGGCCATACGGGTTCGATGAGTCGGGGCTGACCTTACTCCGGCCCAGGAGTAGCTTCACTGTTTCTTTCTGTCCATTCCGGGCAGCTGATAGCAGTAGTGTGTGGGCATACTCGTCCGATGAGTCGGGGTTGACCTCGTTCCGGGCCAGGAGTAGCTTCACAATTCCCTCATGTCCATTCTGGGCAGCTAATAGCAGTGGTGTATAACCATACTCATTGGACGAGTTGGGGTTGACCTCGTTCCGGCCTAGGAGCAGCTTCACTATTTCTTCATGTCCGTTCTGGGCAGCTAATAGCAGTGGTGTATGACCATACCTGTTCGATGAGTCGGGGTTAACCTCATTCCGGGATAGGAGTAGTTTCACAATCCCTTCATGTCCATTCTGGGCAGCCAATAGCAGGGATGTATAGCCATAGTCGTTGGACGAGTTGGGATTGACCTCGTTCCGAGTCAGGAACAACTTCACTATTCCCTCATATCCGTTCGCGGCCGCCACTTGCAGTCCTGTTTCGACATTGTTATCTGATGAGCTGGGGTCGACCTCATTCTGGCCCAGGAGCAGCTCTACTATCCCCTCATGTCCATTCTTGGCAGCTAATAGCAGTGTTTTCTGGCCATTCCCGTTCGATGAGCGAGGGTTGACCTTGTTCCGGCCCAGGAGCATCTTTACTATTTCTTCGTGTCCATTCTCGGCAGCTAATAGCAGTGGGGTGTAGCCCAAGGAATCAGCCATAGACACACCCCAAACTTTCATCTCTACCAAAGCAGCGGCAATCTCCTCAAGTCCGAAGTATGCAGCGCAGTGCAGTCCAGTGAATCCCGTACGCCGGGCATAGCACTCCAAAAGGCGCTCCCCGTAAACAGGAAGCAAAGCGGATATGTGTCTATCAAACACATTAAGAAGCTGAAGCGCAAGCGCTTTTACGCTCTCTGTCATTCCGTTTCTTGCAAAGACCCCCCAGTAGCTAGAGGCGTATTCGAGGAGGGGTGCTTCTTTGAGAGCAGGCGGAAGCTTATTGGCGGGATCATAGTTAAGATACGTCAAGCAAACTTCCGCTATTGTGGAGTAGGGGCCCACGAAATATTGGGGATGGCCGTTGAGGTATTTTTGAAACGTGAAATGCACTAGCCGGACAGTAGATTTCTCATCCACAGTGACAAGTCCCAGGCAAGAGGCCAGCAATTTTTCGATGGCAGGGATATTAAGAGAATTGATATCTTTGGAACCGGTTTTCACACCAAGGGCGACGCATAACTCTTCTGTCGTCATTGATCGCTCAGACCGAGAAATCCACAATAGAGCATGCATGGCTAGCTTTGATTGACCCTCACTCTTATTCCTTATTCTACCTAACGTCTCACCATAATCGCCCAAACCAAGGCCACCACTTGTCATTATTTTCAGCTTTTCTCGCCTCTTATGGATAGTTGTTTCTCCTAATATTGTAGCTATGCTCAAAGAAACCAGCAGAAATCTAAGTACAATTATCAGGGATTCCCCTGAGCCTTGATGTGGAAATGGCCATCGCGTACGCGTCGGAAATTTTCTCTGGAATACGTTTCATAATCTCGGCTTCCAGCGCATGGTCCATTGCTCCAGAAACCAAGTCTTTCTTCAATGCCTTCACGAGATATTCTCTTATATCCACGCTACTTGGGTTGAAAGGGATAACCTGCGCACGGTCTGGGAAATACTTCTCTAGCACACTCCGAACATGGGGTCTTCCGGTAATGAATAACCGGACGCCTGGCGACCCTTGGGAAATGGCACTCAATGAGCTCAGAAGTTCGGGCAGAATCTCATCCGGGCATTCATCCAGAGCATCAACACAAATAAAGGTCCGTTCCAAGAGATCAAGGGTAGTCCGCAAGAGTTGAATGGCATCCGGAACTCGAAGTGCTCGGCCATCGCGTTTTGCTTTCTTAAATGCTCTATCAATTTCGGCCGGAACCGTTCCTAAAAAACGCACAAGTTGCTTGACGAGAGTGCCGATCATGTTTGCAGTGGTTTGCTCCTTGGCGCCCAGAAAATCGCAATAGAGTGAGACGACGGCGACGGTATTCCCCTCGATCTGATCACATAGCGTATCAATCACTAGCGAGCTGGGATTATGGTGATTAGTTAGCGATAGCTGGCACTTGTAAGGAATCGCTCTGTCCTCCTACCTAAGGTAGGTTTTCCCAACCCCTGCTATACTCTCGAAAGAGCGATGGTTTGAGAAACTTCGATGATCCCACCCGTATAAAACCTTGCGCATATCGCTTTTGTAGCCCGAGTGATACACGGATTATCACTCGATTTACTCCGACTGCCGCCTGCTGCACAATCCTTCAACAGTGTAGAGTATGGAACCTGTGCATTGGCATGCATCCAATGGGTAATCCTTAGACTTATGCCGTAGGAGACATATGCATGTAGGATGAAAGGTACGACACTGGAGCGCTTTCCATAATAGCCCACAACGCACTAGATTGTACAGTACGAGTCCCCTCTACGGTTTTGCGCTGTAAATTTCCGTAGAAGCGCCATAGCAAGTTAGAAAAAGAATAGGATTTTACGGGGCTAAACCGCTTACAATGATACAGTACACCATCAAGGAAATCAAACAATCCCGAACTGAAACACCTGAAAGAGAGAGAAAAACAAAAAAAAAGAAGTGGTTCACAATTTATATCGCGTCGGTAGTAGAGCCCCCATATTTAAGCCCTCCGGCTAGTGGCGGTGACGAAGACCTCCTCATTAGCATTTTCCCTGATGGGGACGCTCCCTGTCTCTACCAAGAAACCAGCAAAGTACTCGGCGAGCTTGTCAACCTGATTGGGGAAGACACTGATGCCGGTCCACATATCCGGTCGGACAACCACGGCAGCGCCCTTCGCATGATCCACACCATAGCAAGTGTGGGCATCTTCATCGGGTGCTCTATCGTCATAAAGAACGGTTCCGATCTCCCTAAAGGGGGCAAGGTCGGAGCCCTTCGCCAATCTGGGTGTGGCCTCCAGTGGAGTATCCTTAATGACGAGAACGATGTTGAATCGCTCCGCAGCGCCGAATCGGTTATGGAATGATGTAGGATCAGTGAGAGCCTTTGCGAAGGCTACTAAATGCCTGCGGATCGGGCCCTGGAGGTCAGAACCCCAGACTATGATGTTGATCTTTGAAGGGCCTGCCAGGGCATCGTAGAGATAACCAGTCTTGGTTTGTGAGAAGCAGATACGAGGGTTGGGGGCGCGGACACCGTTCTTGACGACCACCGGGTGAGGGCCAGTAGGATGGGGAGGATTCAAGACGTTGTTCCCATACGCTGCGTCCACGCCGAGAAGGAACGGTCCATTCTGAGCATAAAAGCGCTTGAGAAAGGCAAGATCTTCATTCTCTTCGCCAGCAGCTGGATCGGGTTTCTCGGGCTTGTTGAGCTCATCCTTGCGGGGATCCGTACCAACTCCCTTAAGGTTCACTGATGGAAGGGTGGAGTTGCAGACAAAGCGGAGGTATACGCCCGATGTTTCAATAATGCGAACAGCGTGTCTCCGCCGCTCGTTTTCGTAAGTGGGCAAGAGTTTGGGGATCGAGGCTTGGTTGTTAGCGCAGAATCCCAATTTCCAAGCTAGGTTGGAAGCATCCAAGATAGAAGCATTAAGACCAAAAGCACCCATAACAGAGTGGACGTGCCTAATCTCAAAGTGAGTGATTAGCGGTGATCCTGCTTCTTCGGGCTGACAGAAACCTACGCAGCATCTCCGACAAGATGAACACGGTTCTTGTATGAGTAGTTGGCAGCAACGCGCTCTGAAATTTTCCAGATTGCGAACCAGGAGAGAGTGCTGGCAAACTTGAGCTTGTAGGGGGCGAAGATTCTGTTAGCTTGCTCTAGAACTTCATCTGGAGTGATGGAGTGGACATCGACGTTGCCACCGGCTTCGGAAAAGACAGAATCCGACTGTTGGCGAGACTTGGCGAGCTCTCCAGTAGCAGAGGTGTTGAGCTGGGTATATAGACGGATGTATCCATCCTCACGGGGAATGATGACACATCCACCGTGCTTGGAGCTGATGACGGATCTATCTCAACGTTGGTTAGTTGAAAATAAATATAGGGCTATATGTGAGAGGATTCAGACCCAAACATCCAAGCATGAGGATAATCGGTTTCAAAGACGCAGTCCATAATGCCCCAATAGATATCGGTGCTTGTACCATCGAAGGAGATATTCACACTCTTTCGGATCTTACTCCCGGCGCCATCGCTACCGACCAAGAACTTGGCTCTGACTTCCTCTTCTTCTCCTGTCTTTTCATTGGCCAAATTGATTTTTACCGGGTATTCTCCTTTATCCTCAACCACAAAGTCTTTGACAGTTGTCAAGCGTTCAACGAGCTTGTGGTGCCGATACAAATCTCTGATAAAGATTCTTTCGACCTGGCCTTGAGTGATGATGTGGAGTCCTCGGTAGCGAGAATCAGATTGGTGAGAACGTCCGAAAAGAACTTTCTTTCCATCCCGATATATGGCAGTGCGCTCAATCAACGGCCCCTCCTCGTGGACCTCCTCAGCAAGACCCCATTGGTGAAGAGTTTCCAAGAAGCGGGGTTGGACACCATCGGCACGCCCAGCAAGTAGCGGCCCTGGAGCTTTGTCTATGCGATATTAGTTGGGATATTTTGGAAGGGCTGCCATAATCTACTTGCCGACGATACGGAAGGAGACACCCTGACGGACCAAGCTCAAGGCAACCTCGAGGCCGCTAGGGCCAGCTATGATAAGGGGTTATTAGGCAAATCAAGAATCTGTTATGTTTTAAAGGGACACCTACCTCCGCAAATCAAGACGTCGACCTCCTTTTCCTTCCTATACCATTCCGGAACTCCGTGTGGACTATTGGTACCATCGGTAAGTGTAGGCCAAACTCGTTGAACGTTTTCTCCGAGATGGTTGTGCACAGTGCTACTGAGAAGATCGACCGACGGAGGGACAACATATGAGGGTGTCTCCTCGCCAGGCTGATATTCCCTAATCCATGGAGTACCCGTAGAAGGTTCTCTGAATCCATTTTCATAAGTGGAGGGCTTAATGGCTGTAGCCATTTTTTATATATGTTACGGAATTGCAATGGGGGTTAGATGTATCACCAATATATAGCGAGGAAGGGAGAGGAGAGGCGAGGGAGGGATTTATTTGAATTTTTGATGGCTATGAGGAAGGGATAGGGGGATATCAAGACTCCCGCGTCCATTTGTACCGAAACTCTTCACAGACAGAGCAAACGGTTCCCTGTTTCCTGCTCAGGAGACCGCACGACAAAGAGGTGATCGCCGGTGGCGTGGATAACATCCGATAGAGAGCACTACATTAGGCTCCCAGCCTAATTCAAAGCAAAAAAAGCATGTCATCACTCGGGGCCTGTATTACATCTTGTGGTCGTTCAATGGAACAAGGCCATCATTGATCTCAGAAATCTCTCCCACGATATCGGTCATTCGGAAGTAATGGCTAGTATGACTGGATGGTAGAAAAATAATACTATGGCTTCTAGAAAGGCCGGCCCATGGTCTCGGAGTTGTGATGCTTGATCGGCAGAGGGATTAGTGTTGAGTTTACTCGGTTTCCCCACGTTGGTAAAATAGGGAGAGACAGCCCATTGCCAAGCCTTGTGGTACTTGGAGTCCCTTGCATGGAAGCTTGGACCTTTACTGATTCAGGAAATTTTTGACTTCACATCATTGACTGCATCAAGAGGTGAAGCGTAACATAAACAAAGGGGCAACCCTTTTTTTCTACATCAACCTCGCATTTTTTTCCTACGAAATACATTTCTCTCCAATTTTGATATCGATCTATTTGACGCGGAACAGATGGATAACTTAGGTGTTGGCGATCGTGTCTTAACCGAGCGAACAGACTTGCTCTTCAACTGCTTTTCAACGGGACCTAAACGTGGATATTTTGAATAAGTACAACGAATGTTTTTCTTTTTGTTCGGTTTGGAGTAGCTTAGCGGAGGGCTTAGCTACAATACCGTACTCTACCAATACTATTAGGCCACTAAGACAGCTCACGAACTTTCATGCGTGCTGCCGATCCAAGACCCAGAGTTACTTGGTTTCGGTTGCAGGCTCTGAAGATCTCGTCTGGGGTCGAGTCGAATTCTTGCCCCCAAACTCCGAGATCTACTAAACGATTTCTTGAGTTTCAATAATCTATCAAGAGGCTCTGCCTTCGGTAAAGCCATCACGCGGAATAAGACTAGAGCCACGTTCGTCTTCATTGTTGTCAGTTATTTCTAACCCCCAAATCCATGTCACGAAGTCGCTATAGATTGTGGGACTTAGCAGGCTCCTTCTATATGTTAGCCAAACCAGGTCAGGAAAATTCCTTATCAAAATAACTAATCTTAATGAAAGAGTTTAGAAAACCCAAGCTGCGGCAGTGTCTGTCAGTCTTTCCTGTCGAATGTCAAGGACTTTGGGAAAGATCTTCACAATTTTACGCTGTCACGCTCTACTTGAAGCAGGATTACCGGTCTCAACCTCCTGGCTTCTACATACAGCATGGATAGCCAGCGATTAGGGTGTCCATCGTTTGCATTTCGAAATCATACCGATTTATTGACCCTAGAAGTTTTGGTCACAACACATTTTCGCTATTCGTTGGAGTCATTTGGCACCTATTTTTTATATATATTATTCGAAAGATCTAAATTCTGTTAAGATTTCTCATTTTTTGGCATGCAAGGACATAATTTGTATGGAATGGCAACTCGAAATTTGAGATTTTTCAGAATAAGCGCCAAATGGCTCCGTTGAACCTTTGTTCAAAGCGAGTGATAGGATGCTAGGGCTCGGCATCACGAGATCTCTATACCATAATATTATTATATAATACTAACAAGAATTCTTGGCGCGCGCGATTGAGACACTGAAGCCACAGTAAAGCCGCAAGACGCTGTGTTGGGCTCTAAGCTACACAGCCAGAAATTCCTGATACCACTGAGCCTCTCTCATGAGCACTCACTCACTCTCAAGAAATGTCCGCAAGGTCATTTTTCTCCCAGTCATCCTTCTATGAAAATCATATCATGGCTATGGCCAATGCAAGCATGAAAAAGACCTTGAGGCCTCGAGGGGGGCTTATGCTAGTATGACTCTACGTTCTTAATGATCATGAACCCATTTGTAGCTTCATTTATCTTACGAACTCAACGGATCATGCCGAAGCTATTGTGGGTATCTAATCCTAGAGAATGTATGACACTGTCACCCAGATCGGAGCCCTGTGCGACTAACTAACATTTATTCAATGGTATTTTGTGCTATATCACAGTAGGGAATTCTCAGACAAAAACACCATCTCCAGGCGGCCGAAAATCCAGCATCTCAAACGCTTGCTAGTCGTGATAGCAACACGCAATTACGTGCCATCAGATACCTTAGATAGGTGTATTGAGACAGCATGATGCATTCAGTTGACTAGAGCGAGTTATGATAAAGCAACCCTTAATAAATACTCTCAACTAACACCACATTTGAATTCTTCTTGAAACGGGTATAGATAGTGAGTGGGCGAAGAACGATACATTATAGAGCAATAATAGTAGCTCCCCGCCCTGGTACAAAAGAAATCTGATCATGAAATTTATAGGCGCTTAGGACAGGTGCCCAACGCTCCTCCAGTACTTGACATATAGGTCTACGTGCCTTGATCCAATACCTCCGCTGCCCGCTAGGGTTCTAGAGACACGTCTAGCCTTCTTTGTATCAAGAACGACTGCTCCAGAAGCCATGGCAGTGAATTCTTCTTCTAGAAACTTCACAACTTTGCCTGCTGGGTTCTTCTCTACATCTGTAATTGATCGGACTTTATCCAGCCAGGCTTCAAACGGGATAATCTTTGATGGCAGACCTAGCGCTCGCGAAAGGAGTACAAGAAGGTCGGACCAAGGCTGCCGCATTGGGTTTTCGAGATGGTAAACAGGATCCAGAGGAGAAGGCTGGAATAGGAGTTCAATGACCACCTTTGCAGCACGGTCGACGGGAATCCAAGATAGAGTCTATAAAGGTTTAGCCAATTGAGCCCAAATCTTGAGAAGAAAAGGAGGGCAGGGGGTCCTTACGCCTTTGATATCCGGAAGACTTCCAATTGTCTGTGATGATTTGAGAATTGAGGGGAAATGCTCCTTTGGACTCCACGCCCCACTGCTCTCCGATCCAGTAAGCTGACCGATACGAACACTTGCCGTTTCAATTCTTCCCGTGTGGATTCTGCTAGCCTCCTCGATAAGTCGCTCACAGACCCACTTGGCCTCCGGGTAGCCGAAGTGGTCTGTCACCTGAGCGTCGTACATGGGCTCTTCCGGAATGAGTGCACTTCCTGTAAGTGCCGGATACCGTCCCACAGCTGCGACTGAAGAAGTAAACAAAATCCGGGGCTTGTTTTGTGGATTACTTTCGTTCGCTGACAGAGCCAACGAGATGATGTTTTGGGTTGCATGGAAATGGGGCTCAAAAGACTCGAGAGACCTGTTGAAATCCATAGGCCAGGCATTGTGAATGATATGTGTTACAAATCGGAGAGAATCATAATCGGAGTCCGGTAGTCCAAATGATGGAATTTTCAGGTCGGCCTCGTGGATTGTTATTTTCTCCCAAGATGAGGCTGGGATCGTGATCCCAACCTTCGAGAGTGCAGCCTTTTGTCGAGAATGGAGGTCCTTGGAGCTAGGTGAGTTGGCCCGGCGGTTAAGACATATAACTTTGCTGATCTGGGGCAAGGCTGTGAGCTGGGCCAAAAGGAAAGAGCCCAAACTTCCAGTAGAACCTGTTAGGAGGACTATGGCAGTTGGAGCCTTTGTGGGGGCGGGAAAAGACCTGATATTGGACACGTATTTACGAACCATCTCGTTCATGCGCTCAGCACGTTCGCTACCGGAGTCAGATGCATTGCCGGAGAGCAACGCGTGCAAGGCATTAATTGTTGGGCATTTGAAGATGAAGTCTGGTGACAGCTCCCTGAACTCACAGCCTGATTTGGGAATACTTGCTAATATCTTACGGCGTAGAATGATAGCTTGGAGCGAATCCATTCCTAGCTCAAAGAAATCATCCGAATCCGACCAAGAAGGGTCACCAGGCGAGATATTGATAATATCCCCTACTAGGGCTTTAAGCCACGTTTTTTTATCATCCACGGAACCCGGTATGGCTTGTATTCCTTCTATCTCGGCTTTCCGATATGCGACATCGATCTCTTCTGCAAAATCTTGGACAATCGTCTTCCGAGCTAGACTCCCCTTATCCGTACGTGCAAGCTGCTTGTGCGAAGGAGTGGTGACTATTATCATTCCCTTAGAAGTTATCTTTCCGTGATTATCGGTAAACTCGTTCCCAGCCCGTACACTAGGCCATATTTCCTCAACGTACGCTGACATCTCTCCCTCATCTTTCACGTTAAGATCAATGCTTGCCTCAACAACTAGACCGATGTTGAAACGCCCGTCACCAAAGGCGATAGCCTCCTTGACCCTACAATCGTTCGCTACAGTCATTTCCATCATTCGGGGGAGCACTTTCTCTCCGGTGGCTAGGACAATCAAATCGTCTGCTCTGCCAAGAATTTTGAATTGGCTGTCAGGCGCGCGAGGGTTGCATTGGAGTAGATCTTGCACTGGAAACTCCTGACTCCATCCGAACGGTCTCCCTATGAGTTTGAAAAGCCCGCTTCCGTCGCCGGGATCCTCTAGGCGTAAACCGATGTCTTTTCGCAAGAGGAGATACCGCCAATTGTAGTCAGGACCAGGGAGAAATATTGGTGCTATTGCTCCGATTTCAGTGGCCCCCATATGATTGAGCAGCTTGACACCAGCCTCAACAAGCGCGGCTCCCACAGAAGATTTAATAGGTCCGCCGCCCACTGCAACAAAATCGAGAGTGCGGAGGACGTTAATACCCTCCGACTGGGGAAGGTAAAGAAGATCTTCAAGAATTGAGGGAACCGACATCAAGGAGCGAGCATTCGAGAGACGAAGTAGCGACAGAGTAGATGTCGCGGTTGGAATTATGCTCGCAGGGGGTATGCAGAAAGGCTTCCCCACGGAAAGCGCAAGGGATGGCGAGAGCAACCCGAATCCCTAAGAAAGCGTGTCAGTACCTTATTCTATCTCGACGCCAGAAAATGTGAATGCTCACATGAAACAACGGTAAAGTCGAGCAATTAACACCATCGACCTTGTCATTTTCCTCAAAAAGGTGGCATGCAGCGTACCCCAGCATATATTTGTGGGGGTGGTATATTGGCTTTGGCAGGCCTGTTGTACCAGAGGAGTGTAATATCAACACGTTACAGTCCGTCTCTTTCACTATATCATATTTTGGTGGTATCTCAAGGGAATCCCACTCCGCATCTTCTAGAAAGCGATCATACGAAATTGGTTCATACATATTTGGTATTTTTTCTCCGCTGCCGTAGGATGCAAGGGCCTCCGATGCGGCGCGCTGGCAACGCTGTGACACAATCACAGATCCAGCAAATGTCGACTTAAGAAGATGTGCAATTGCAATAGGAGTCAAACGTGCAGAAAGTAGTACAACCTTAAGAATACGCAGTCAGCAGATGTTCTCGCTTTTCTATAGGACAATTACCCACTGGAACTCCCAAAGAGAGCAAAGCCATCATATATATTACTATTCCAACATCGCTCCCCATTAATACTCCAACGGTAGCGGCCTTTTCTACCTTCCCGTTAACCTCCCGCGGGGAATGGATACCATCTACGTTTTTGGCAAGCCATCCCATACAGCGCTGTACTGATAACTGTGCTTGCGCAAATGTGATTGGAAGTGGCGCTGCATTATGATCTTTTACGCCTTGAAGACAAAAGATGTGGGAGGGATTATACTTTGCATTAAAAGCAAGAAGTTCGGGGTATGTGCGGATATTATCGCCATTATCTAAAGGAAACGGTTCGAGAAGAGAGAAACGAGGACGACGAAATGGAGAGGAGGTCATCTTCAAATTCGTGAGGTATAAGCAGAAGCTGTTTGCTAGCTGAACGTGTGAAGGGAAGGATTCAGCCAGTTCCAGGAAGCAAAGGATTCAAAATCGGGCAATCGCTGTAAGAAGTAGTTGACAGGATATATTAAATCTTTGGTGGGGGGAGGGGGCCATGTTCTTCAGCATGCTTGGCCCAATTCCTCCGGGCAGAAACTGATAGAAGCCGAGTAGGAAATATTACATAGCTGCTCCACAAAGCTGCCAGGTAGTAGTGGACAAAACCCCAGCACCACTTCGATTTGGAGAGGACCCAGGTAAATAGTAATAATCCCTTTTTTGCGAAAAAGCGTTAGCTAACGTACTGAGTCTAGCACTGATTACCACAGTATTTGGCAGGGGCCTTGGCACCATCGGAGTTTCGAAAAACTCCAGTATTCATGCTTTACGCTCAAGAGAGCAATAACTACTCAAAGCCACGATCAATATCGTAGTGACTAAGAAGGAAGACCTCACCTGTAGCTCTGTATTTCAGAACTCGCTCACATGCTACTATTTAGTCGGAGTAGATATTGGGCTGCACTACATATCAGACTGTCGTACTGATAACGTTGACATCTACCCGCCACAGTGATCTTCCCTTGCGTATCTGCAAGAGAATGATGCAGGGCAAGTCCGCATTACCCCGGGTTACATCAGGGTTAGGGCTTCTACTACACCTTATCAGCGTCCGCCAGAAAAGTATATTGCAGCGGCGATCAGGGAACAAAGTAAAGCACAGGTTGCCCTTCACATATAAGCCATGGTACTTGTAATTCCGATGGCTTTTCGGGGCTACTAATACGAGAGTGGTGTATCAAGAATACCGTTATCTAATGGCTATTGCCCCAAACCTTATGAAGTATTTGATCTCTGCGATCTGCCCTCGACCCTTCCTTCCAGATTCTCGACGGATTTTCTACTATGGATTTATTCACTTGATCTAGATGGGACACTTCCATGATGCCCACAAGTATGTCTGCATTCACCAAAATAGCCCAATAGAAGCCGCTAACGAAGTGTTTCAATAGCTCCTGATATCGCCTTACGGATAATATGGACGGGCTCTCTAAATAGGATCATCAAGAGCAACCTTCATCACGGTAGAAGGTCGTTCGAACGCAGGCTAGAGAGACATACATACAGGCAAGGTTCGTGTGGGCAAAGAACACTCTCCAGAGCATCATGACGCTCTAACGCTTTCCCTCTCTCACTAGATACAAGTATACAACTTCCTAGGGCACTAACATATGCCAGAGCAGAGCGGACACCTTTGCGGCCCCAGCAGTAGAGAAACAAATTAATTGAAAAAGGTGTACAGACGGGAATAGGCTCCCCTATCTCCCCGCAATATTCGAGGCTAATTGTGCAACCAGCCCGGAACACGAACTTTGCAGGACCGCGATGAAGATCCTGCGGAGAAAACCACGAGTTTTCTTGTTACACCCTGGCGGGCCTGGCGGAGCGGGGCGGGCACCTTTGCGTCTGCCGTGATAGAAAAACAAATTGATTGAAGAAGGCGCAAAGATGGGAGTTAACTCCCCGATCTTCCCGCAATATTCGAGGCTAATTGTGCAACCACCGACGGAGTTCCCGCAGAGAAAGCTACGAGTTTTTTTTTTCTTGTTGCACCCTGGAGAACGTGTTGAAAAAAATAGGCTCAGATTTTCGGTATACCAGTAAAGGTGTTTTGTGGGGGATTTGTCCTGTACTCAAACAGTTAACTTACCACAAGCGGAATATGAGTCTGGATCATGCAATTGGGTAATGATGGTGCTCTTGCTGTTTTCTACTTTCGTAGTGCTCTTTCTACCGAATTTATTGGTCGGAATTACGGAACCAACGGATGTGAGCCCAACTGAGGTTCAATTATGCCTTCCGCTTTTCGCATGCAGTGCCTCTTTCCAGGAATTCCCCTGGCTTGGTGGTTAAGTTCGTCAGGCCCATGGATATAGAAGAGGCTCATTTAGTATCCATTTGATCTATCGCCTACCGAATACCGAACTATCGGGTCGGAGCAGCCTGCGTCATGCTGAACCACCGCATTGGTATTATTTTTTTGTACTCCAATGGACCGTAAGGAAAATCAGATCTAGGACCCTGAGCTTACTCGGATCTTCCTTACGGTGCCAAGACCAGCAAAACCTCACCTTTGGGACCCGACGAAATATTTCTGAGTCGCTATGATATCTCACACCCCTCCTTAATTTTATTTACATATCATTGATCTTCTTTTCCAATTGCGGTTTTTTTTGCAATTACAGCTGAGCCCCCTAAAGATATTTGGTTCCGAGTGCTGGTCTATGTCGAAGTGAGCAAAGAGAGTAAAGAGTACCAGAGAGCAACCCATCCACAACACGCGACGATTGTAAGAAATTTTCTTATTCTACCTTCTCGGTGTTAAGCATGCTGCACCGAGCTCGGAGTAACCCATTGCTGGAGTTGATCCACATCGTCAGACAATTTTTCCTCCCCCCGAGGGTGATGTCTAGCATTGTTCACGCCCGCCCTAGTAGGGTGCCACTGCACTTGATGTTATGACCAGGACGTACGCTAGGAACGAACGGCTTCTCTAGCACTCTAATTATTCGGGGTAATTTGGATAGAAGTACTTAGAGAGCTCCTTACTACCCACAAGAGCTCAATTTCATTAATAAGTCTACGCTTTACGCTTTCCGTACAGGTCTCAGAAAATAAAACATTCCTCGTACGGCACATTACGAAGTTTTTCCCCCTTGACTCTAAACTCGTTCAAAATCCCGCCCCGGTATTCAGCACTACACGGTACATCCTCCTTGGACGTGGAGTGTGCATATGATCTCGAGGCAACCTTATTGGTAACACACTGAGAACGTACTAGCAGCGCCCCAATCCTTTCCATCCCCTCGCGAGGCACCTTAATTTAATCATACTAGCAATACAATTTAACTGTTGATACCTTCCTTCTTTTCTGCCTTTTACACCTTTTCTTTTCTCTTCACTGAGCGAAGAACCACTGCGCCCTATTCTTTAAAGAATCTTTTTACTTTACGGCAATGAAGAACACGAGTATTCCAGTCTTCTCAGGCCAGGGCTCTCTTTCAATCTTTTCGCCCAAAGCCCGAGCAGTGGCAGCCAAAGATTCTAGCTCACCAACTGGGTCAATTTTTCTGGATGCAGTTCACCATGCATTCAGTGAGGAACTTTCCAGCTTGACTGCTGAGGAAAGATCAAAATCAGGTGTCAATCTTTCCGATTTCCCCACCCCCAAGAGCCTCCTCGAGCCGAGAGAAAAATATCAGACGAATGCTATTGTACAAGGCACAACATTATGCCTGTTTCAATTGCTGCGCTACCTTTCATATGTCGAAAATACAACAGATCTTATATTCGAAAATCTGCCTTCAAAACTCTTAGAGGTCTCTGGTTTCTGCTCGGGATCACTACCGGCAGCTGTGGTCGCATCGTCGCGTACTGTTGTCAATTTTCTTTCTAATAGTGTGGAAACATTCAAGCTGGCATTATGGATTGGGTACAGATGTGAGCTCTTCCGAATAGCAGAGTCCGTATCGGAAGAGAAGGAATTACTTTCATGGGGACTGGTTATCTTTGGGTGGACTAGAGAAGTTGCATTGGATCGGATTGAAGCGTTCAACGCAAAACAGGTTAGCCTGAGAACTTCCTCTGGTCTAATCTTCGGTAGTAGCAATTTCACTGACCATACCGCGCACCCTAGGCCGGTATTCCCCTGCATCTCACAGCGGTTAGTGCCGAGAAAGTTGTAACTATCTCTGGGCGTGGCGACCTGCTTGCTCGATTCCAAGTTGAAGAGGTTGCTGGCTCGTGCAGCTCACGTTTCACAAGCGTTCATACCCTCTACCACGGTGGTGAAACCCTGCAGTACGCCAAAAGCCAACTCATGAATGACCTGCTGAGGAGAAGCATCAAATTCCCCTCTCAATCACAGATCGTCATCCCTATGCGGTCTACGGTAGATGGAAGACTTCTTTCGCCTAGCACCTGTTCTGACAAATCACTTCTTGAAATCGTGGTTGACCAGGTTCTCATTGACTGTGTCAATTGGGACAAGACAGTGGGGGCCATGATAACTGCTGCCACTAGAAGGGTGGAGCGGTCGGTTGACGAACAGGTCATAGTGGTCAACTTTGGCCCAGGAACCGGGGCTGTTTTTCAGGCTCAGAAGCCACCCCACCCAAGAATCAGCCTTCTCGACCTGTCACACACTTCGGATGCCGCCATTACTTTCGCCAACAAAAAACCGCTTAGGTTTAAGCCGGAGGACGGCATCGCAATAGTTGGAATGGGGGTCAATATGCCAGGCGCGGCAGACCCCAACGAGTTATGGAAATTACTGGAAGAAGGGCTCAATACTGTATCAGAAGTAGTAGCCCCATCGTCTTAATACCCTTGAAGATTCCCGAAAATTATTGTTTACTGATTCGAAAAAATTCCAAAAGATTCCTTCCGATCGGTTTGATGTTTCCCAATTTTATCACTCGTCGGGCAATTCAAACAAGCCGAAACGATCTATGGGAACCAAATTCGGTAATTTTATCGAAAATCCCGGTGCCTTCGATAATAATTTTTTCAACATTTCCCCGCGTGAGGCAAAATCCCTGGACCCTCAGCAGCGAGTCCTACTGCAGACGGCATATTCAGCCATCGAAAATGCAGGGTATGTTGCTGACTCCACGGACACCTTCTCCCGTGAAACATTCGGGTGTTATGTTGGTGTTGCAACCGGCGACTACGTTGAAAACCTGCGCAATGAAATCGACGTATACTACAGCACGGGGACCCTGAGGGCATTCCTTAGTGGAAGAATTTCTTACGCACTGAAATTGGCTGGACCATCTATCGTCATTGACACAGCCTGCTCTTCTTCCCTGGTGGCCATCTACCAAGCATGCCGAGCTTTGGAGAACGGCGATTGCAACGCCGCCGTTGCTGGGGGTGTGAATGTGATCACAAGTCCAGATGTATACCTTCCCAATCAGTCCCACGCTTTACCCTTTTGGTAAAACTGTTGCAAAACGTCTAATCATTTTTTTTGTGCAACGCAGATGTATCTTGGTCTTGACCGAGCCCACTTTCTTAGTCCTACTGGTCAATGTAAGGCTTTCGACGAGTCTGCCGACGGCTATTGTAGGTCGGAGGGTTGTGGCATGTTCGTTTTGAAACGGCTGTCCGATGCCATCGCTGAGAACGATCAAATTCTCGGTGTGATTCGCGGCGTTCAAGTGAACCAAAGTGGTGAAGCACATTCAATCACTCATCCCCACGCCGCAACACAACAAAGACTATTCAAGCGACTTTTGGAACAAACGGGAATTGATCCTCTGGATGTCAGTGTTATAGAGGCGCATGGAACTGGAACGCAAGCAGGTGATCCGATCGAGTTGGAGAGTCTCAGAGGAACCTTCGCCAAGAACAGGACCCCGGACAAGCCCCTCCATATCACTTCTATCAAAGCCAACATTGGCCACTTGGAAGCAGCCTCTGGATCTGCCGGTCTGGCCAAATTGTTACTGATGTTACGCAACAGCACAATCCCCAAGCAGGTGTCTCTCAAAAATCTCAACCCAAGAATCGCCCCATTGGGCGAGGACGGAGTTCAAATTGCACGCAGCAATTTGCCATGGAAACCCCATAAGGAGGGGGCACAACGTCTTGCTGTGCTCAACAACTTCGGTGCAGCAGGGTCAAATGGGATTCTTCTTTTGGAAGAAGCCCCTGCAAGACCGGAAGCCAAGATTCCCCTCTCCCGCAAATCCTACCTGTTCGCAGTAACAGCCAAGACGAAGAACGCTCTCGAATCCCTACGCGTGAAGTATCTCAACTATCTGAAGGAGAAGTCCGATACCCTTTCACTTGAGGATGTGTGCTACACTGCAACAGCCCGTCGCCAGCCGTTTAATCACCGTATCGCGGTTACGGCAAACTCGGCTGATGATCTTATCTCACAACTCGAGAAAGCAACCCCTACCCACATCACCCCCGAGAAGGGCACCTCAAAAACAGTGTTTATTTTCTCCGGCCAGGGTAGCCAATACTTGGGGATGGGCCGTGGGCTCATTAAATCTTCGCCCCTCTTCCGTGGGCTTGTGAAATGTGCGCACTACTCACTTGTCTCCCTCGGATTTGTTGGAGTACTACAAGTGATGAATGCTGTGGAAGGCGAGGAAATCACTTTGTCTGAGAAACAGAAAGTCGAGGCTTTTCAATGCTCCCTCTTTGTGTTGGAGTATGCTCTCGCAAAACTTTGGATTTCTATGGGTGTTCAGCCAGACGCGGTTCTAGGTCACAGGTATAAACAGTTTTTAAATACTTGATTTGTTTATTCGCTAATACTCTGTGCCTAGCCTCGGTGAATATGCGGCCCTCGCTATATCTGGAGTACTTAGTTTCGAGGATGCCTTGAAGATTGTTGCCGGCCGCGCCCGTATAATGGCCGATAATTGCGAACTTAAAGCTAGTGGCATGCTGGCTGTGAACGCGCCACCAGAAAAGGTCGAGGAGATACTGAGGTCTCGCTCCGATGCCCCTAATCTGGTCGTAGCCTGTCGAAACAGCACCACCGATTGTGTTGTTGCTGGCCCTGTCCAAGAGTTGGATTCCTTCCGTGCATATCTCAAAGACAACGCCATCGCCAAGAATGTCAAACTCGACGTTCCATTCGGCTATCACTCAGCAGCAATGGACGCCATCCGAGAGCCGCTTACGGCGCTTGTTGCCACTGTCAGAATTAACCCACCAAAATTAGTCACGGGATCCAACGTGTTTGGGCGTTCCATCGGTCCACAAGATATCGATTCTGAGTACTTTGCCAAGCACGCACGGCAGCCTGTTCGTTTCGCCGAGGAAATTCAAGACATTGCTAGTCTTCCTGGCTTCTCTGGCAGTGTGCGGTACATAGAAATTGGCCCTCACCCAATATCCCTGCCTATGCTTAGATCTACGCTCGGTAGCACCGCCGGCAGCTTCATTCCATCTATGCATAAGGCTAAGGATCCGTGGGTAAGTCTTTCAGAATCACTCGCAACTCTTTTCTCGGTGGGCTTTCCAGCCAAATGGCGTGAAGTGTTTGCTGGTACATCTGGCAAAGCTATCGACCTCCCATCATACCCGTTCTCAGACAACAAATATTGGGTCGGCTACGAAGAAGCTGCTATTGAGCCGATAAAAACGAAAGCCACACCAGTAAATAGCGTCATCAACACTGGCTATTCAATGATTGCTACTTGCCTGCAGCAACCATCGGAGGGAATTCCAGGCATCTTTGAGACTCCGATTTCTAACCTTGCATCTCTCATCAGTGGCCACAACGTTGGTGGATCTTCTTTATGTCCAGCATCAGTCTATCACGAGCTTGCCATGGCGTCTGCACGCTTTGGAGTGCCTGAAAATGTTTCTTGCTTACATACCCTGGGAAAAGTCAGATACTCTCATCCATTAGTCTACGAAGATGGTTCGGACAAAACGGTACGCGTCACATTGAGTGTCGATAGTTTGACAGGTGACAGCGCCTTCGAGGTTTCCTCATATAGCGGCGAATCCTCTACCGGTAGAGTCCATTGCTCTGGCGAGATCAGGCAAACTCCTAAGATCAGCATTGAGCACAAATTCCGCCGCAAAGCGCTCAAGCTCGAGCACAGCAAGGTTACAATTTTCTATTCCAATGGCTGCGAGGGACCTGAGACTATTCATACCCGCATGCTATACGAGGTCATCTTCCCCCGTGTCGTTTCCTATTCGAAGCCTTACCAAACTGTGCGCACAATTACCATCGATCAGACTGGGACTGAGGGGTTTGCCGTCGTGAAAATGCCAGCTGGATATAAGAAGGGCAAATACGTTGTTCACCCGGTCTTCATGGATACCCTTCTCCACGCTGCAGGCTTTATCGCTAATAGCGGAGTCACTGCCGACGATGCTTGCATTTGCAATGAGATCGGTCAGGCGAAGATTCTATATGACGAGATCGACTACGATGATACATTCGGCGTCTACTGCAGCCTTGTCTACCTTCCAAAGGAGACTACCTTTGTTGCTGACGCCTATGCCATGAACTCTGCCGGAAAGATTGTCGGGTCTATTAAGGGGATGCATTTTAAGAAATTGAAGCTAGCCAAGTTCAGAAGCCTATTGGCTGCTGCGACCGGGAAGAAGATCCAAACCAACCCTGCCCCTGCTGCTCTGCCGCCCACCCAGAGACCCCTCACACCAGTTTCGCGCGAGCCCTCTCCTCCACCAATGGATATCATGGGTCAGGTGGCAAAAGTTGTGGCTTCGACCTGTGGTGTTCCCATCGACGGCATTACCCCTAGCACTGAGATGGAGTCCCTGGGAGTTGATTCTTTGATGATCTTTGAGATTGCCGACAAACTGAAATCTACCTTTAGCTCGCTTAAGATGGAATCCTCTGAGCTCGCTGCATGCCACACCGTTCAAGATCTCGAGAACGCCATTCGCAACAATCTCCCTACTCTTTCCCGCCCGGTGGAAAAGCCTGCTACCCATGCGGAAAATCAATGCCCAGCACTCGATGTCATTACCCCTCCCCCGGAACAAGCAGCATTGGATATCAAGGGATTTTTGGAAACTATTCTAGGTGCCAACGCAAGGGACATGCAACCGGATACTGAACTCGAATCACTTGGGCTAGATTCTTTGACTTCTATCGAAGTTATACATTCGCTCAAGACGAGCATTGGTCTCGACGTCTCTCCCGACACTTTTGCTCAATGTCGCACAGTCCAAGAACTTGAAGTCCTTATTACTAGCAAGACTACACGCCCATCTAGTCCTTCAACTGTTGCTCCTATCGCGAACACCCCCCACTCGGAACCCGTGACCGACGAAGACAATCAGCTAGCGAAAATGCTTCAAATGGCGTCGCTCCCGGTCCCCCTTCAACGCAGGGATGGTGCTAATAGCTCTTTGTTCCTCATCCACGATGGAAGCGGCCTCTGCAGCTATTATGGACGCCTTTCTTCTCTCAACCGTTCCGTTTGGGGATTCTACAATCCTCGCTTCTTTACCCAGGAGCAGTGGATTGGTGGACTTGTTGAGATGGCCACCGCATACACTTCCTACATTCAGCAGACTACATCTGAGCCGTACATCCTTGGTGGTAAGCAGCTCTACCCCCTCCCCTGCGCTTAGTATCTTACCATCAATACTGACTTTATTCAGGGTGGTCATACGGAGGTGTCGTCGCGTTCGAAGCCGGGCGGCAATTACTTCAAGCCGGCAAAAAAGTAACGGGAGTCGTCCTGATTGATTCCCCGTGCCCCATCAACCACCAAGGACTTCCCTCCGAGGTTATTGCTACTGTATCCAAGCCCGCACGACCCGGCCCCGGCCCCCGCCAGAAGATTGAGCAACTCATCAAGTCCCAGTTTGAAGCCAACACTCGTAACCTCGTCAACTACAATCCGGCACCTTCGGAAAAGAACCCTAAGCTAATCCTCTTGAGATCTCGCGAGGGATTCTCTACTCACGGCCTGAACTGCCAGCCCCATGCTTGGCTAGAGGATAGAAGCGACCCTTCGGCAGCTACTGCAGGATGGGAGGAACTTGTTGGTTCCCGCGTTCATGTTATCGATATCCCGGGGAACCATTTTGAGCCATTTGATAACAAGAATGTAAGTTTTACCTCAGAACTTACTCTTTTTTTTCTCCTTCTCCCCTTTCTAGTTCTTTACGTCTCTTAGCCAGCCACTCGCTCACATTTTTGTTACTTTAGGTTCATGCCGTATCTGCTAGTCTCAGCGAGGCTTGCCGTATCCTTGAGGGATAGCAACCAACTACAGGCACCGTCATTCGCTTCCTCTTCCCGAGGAGCATATTTCATTTGCACCCTCTTGACTTGCTATATCTCCTTTTGCCCCCCGTTAAATTTTTGATTTTATTGTACATTGCTCTAAAATGGGTTGTGTTTTGCATTGGTTTTGTTTTTTCACGTGGGATCTCATAGAATAGTGTCGTTAGGGTAAGGAAGTAGTTTTTTTTTGACGGGGGCGCAACTGTTTACTTTTAGCCCATGTACTCTGGTTTTTTTTGTTCAATCCTCATTTACCCTATCTTTATTATAAATAGTTTATCTTCTTGGTCGATTATCTCACTTGTTTCTTTTTCTTTTTTTTGCCTGAAAGCTGTTTTCTGGGGCGTGTTAAACTGGGTTTGGTTATTTTTCTTTCTTTCTTTTCCTTGTCATTTATTATTTCTATGATTTTGCATATCTGTAATGTTTTGTTTTCTCTCTTCTCTTGTGAGTGTTGTCTCTTTTTTTCTCTTAGAAATAGTGTACAGTTTTAAATGGATGGCTATGGAATCAATTTGAACCTTTACGTTTTTTCTCACTTTTGGACTTCACTTCAGGAAGTTTTCTTTTTGTTACAAGTTACAACTATTATAATTAGGGCTGATGTCCCCCTGCTCAACGATCCCGCCGGAGGCGAGGGTTACTAACAAAAAAGAAATAACCCACCACGAGGCCAGCATACAATCAAAGCGCTAAGTAGCCAAGCAACTGTGCATATGCATAAAAAATTGTGTGAAGTAACCGTCTCAGTCATTCAACGCCCCAATTTCTTGCTTGTTTGCTCGGAATCCAGGGGCATATACCACACACCCTTACTAACCAATTGAGCGCTCAGCCTGGGAGAACCAACGATAAGATATCATAAAGGGCGGCCTCGCTGTTTGTTCTATTCGACAAACGAACACGCGGATGGGGAGGAAGGAGAGGGGCTGTTTCGCATTTCAAAGATTACGGGTTAGTGGTTTGTACTTGCACTGGCGAGTGCAATCCCGGGTGGTGTGGTCCCGTAAAAACTAGAATAATTGGAGTTTTCACTGGGCCCCCGGGGCTGCCTCTCCTAGGAGGGTCAGTCGTATTTTGACTCAGCGGAGAGCTGAGAGCCTGTCTTTCGCTGTCTCCCCATAATCCGAAGGAGAGAATTCCGGACGTCTTAGCGTGAGTCCAACTGCCCCAGTTCTTATGGCAATAGGAGAGCATTTCCTCTGTCGCCGCTCCTACCTCCTCACTTTGCCTTACTCTGCCTTACATACCCGTACCCGTACAGTACCGGTACCAAAAACCTAGCTAGGGCCTGGCGAAATCCTCGGAGTTCCCCTTAGTCCATTGTTGGCTGACAGGAAGACTTTTTTCCCAACTAACGACACCGAAAGGCAAATTTTTCAATTCTCTAAGGCACTAAGAGGTATCTACCACCTTGCCGAATTTCTACTGCCGCGTCTCTCCACTACCACTTCATACAAGCATTGATGACCCTCCTGTTTCTATTGGTGGGGGCCACGTACATGAGATGCTTATCCTACCATACCAGTACCGATATTCGTAATGGGAGAGCTGTAGGAGCACAGTGTTCTTCCCAGTATGACGTTTGCTTATCTTTCGGCCCTTTTGAGTGTCGACTATTAATAAAAGTGAGGGGGGGGAGAAGGAGACGAAATCCCCAGTATCATATTCGGGGGTTGATGGTGGCTGACTGAGTACAGTATGAGGGTGATGGGGAAAGAAGAGGGTGCACTACATCAAACGCAATCAGACACATTCCCCAGGTCCAATGGAACGACACAAAGTACAAAACTCCCCCAATTTCCCGCTAGTCTCAGGCTCTGCTTCCTTAGAATTCCCACTATATCCATTCCATCTAAGTTTTGGTATTATCTACGTTGGCCACGCTGTCAACAGAAGGCAAGTATTCCAACAGTTTTTTCCCTTCCTGCTTTGTTTTTTCGGCCTGCTCCTCCCTCCATCCCTCTTTCCACTGGTACATTCAGGGCATTATACTATGCTCGTTGCAGGCAACAAGTACTCGATAACAGGGATTCACAGAATGGATGGCAAAAAATTACTGTGTATCTGAGGGCCCACACAAATTCATGACCCCTGTTGCCGGGTGCCTTTTGCCTGATACGAGTACCTCTGAATAGGGCTCTCCTTCTTCAGCCTATGTTGTGAGTACACCTGACATGTATGCCGGGGTCCACCCAACACAAGGTCATTCGGAGTGAGAACAACACAAGGTCGTTGGTTGGTCCGTGCGCCCACATGTCTTCTGCGGGAAAGATGTGCAAGGATTAGTCGGACCGGATTGGGCGGAAGCAGTGCGCTCACAACAGCCGCACCCCCTCTTAATATTTTCCTACCTTGTTGGTTGTTATGTCTTAGGTGGCTCTTACTAAAGCTAGCTTAATCCGGGCTAACTTCTTTTCTTATAACTAATAAATTATTTGCTTTTTTTTGCCGCCTTTTTTTATTGATCTTTTAGAAAAAGCAAGAAAGTTCGTTGAGCCTCTTACTTTTAAACTAGGCCGGCTGGGGAAGTAGTCAGTGATGCCTTAGGCTTTGCTTTACTTAAGGCTTTCTTGTTGGGAAGGCACTTTATTCTGGAGCACCGGTACAAGCACCGGGGGAGATGTTTCCCTACAAGCCCAGGGATTGTCTTGCGGTTGACTACCCTTGTCTTTTACGAAAACATTGGCCCTGGTACTTGTAACGCTTGTAACCTGGTAGTACGGTATGGTCCAATACAAGTACCCCGGGGACATGTTTTCATAAAAGACAGGGATGATAACCAGCGAAATAATCCCCGTCCTCTGCGAAAGCACCCCCCCGGTACTTGTACCGGGACATCCGCACCCTGCCGTACTAATCCCAATGATTGGATTATTTGTGAAATTCCATTCTCGCAGATGCCCGCCAACCGAAGCAAGGATTTGCCCCCTCTCACCCGCCTTCATCCACTCCAAAGAGAGAACGCGAGGAAGGCGAGAAATCACATGTTTCACATCGTTCATCTCTCATCTGTCCCTTTTCTTTCTTTCGATCAATTCTTACAACCGTCAATTACCGCGCAGTACTTTGCACATGCACCCCATCCGTTCTCGTTTTGTTATAAAATAAGCAATGCAAAAGGGGGGAGAGAAGAGAAGAGGAGAAAATAGATGGCAAAAGGAACGGTAACATTGAAAAAAGCAATCACGGCACGGCGAAAACTTTATCCAAATCACTAGATCACCACCCAGCGAGTCGGACGACAGGTGGGCACGGTCCACGATATTCGGTATCGAGTTCACGCGTGATGTACCCCGGGCCCTGGAATTGGAAGATGTGTCGACGATGCTTTGCCTAGGGACTATCCAGGTAAATTACAACTTCTTCCCTTGAACTCGGGAATGATAGAAATTCCGGCAAGTGCCATGGAACAATTATTCGAGCAAAACGAATTCTTCTCTGCCCCGGTCAATGGGTCCCAGCTATTGTATCTGCCGGGACTAAAGCTACGAGTAAAGGGAGGGAGATTTCTTCCCTTCCATGAGAGCAACAGCTGAGTTGCAGCAAGTTAGTTAGAAACCCCGCACGGGCCTTAGAATTACGTCATTCTGCGCGGCACAGGGCAGGTCTGACTTTTTTTTTTTTCCCTCTTTTCGTGTTCGATTCATCCTCTATCACTCACTTCGGTGAGAATTGCGAAGTATCTTGACCGCGAGGGTCTCAGAGTCAGTGAGAAGGATGATTTCGAGGGCTTACGTCCATCCTAGGATCATTTTGCCTGGGAAGAATCGTCATCGGTTGTGAGTGGGTCATGGATTATCACACGATTTGACTTTGACAACTCCTCCCATGACAATTCTTTCTTCTGCACCCGGGGGTTCTGAGGCGCTCCCTTGCGTCCTTTTCAGACTCTATTTTGGCTTGTCCTTGCGAAGACGATTCTTGGCCCGTTGGTTGGGATTTAGGATATCTGAATCACCAAATCATACTCGGTTTCTTGCTATCTTTTCAGGGAGATTGGTATCCCACGAGGTGTCAGTGATCCTGGCTCTGTGTAGAAAGATAAAGCTAGAAGAATAAGGTGCATATAAGAGGCATTCGGCCGGCATGAAATGCTCCCGGCTAATGATATGGGGCCTATTTATTAGAATTAACCACCACGGTTTATATAGATAAAATATATGATACTAAGGAAGCAGAACAAAGGGCTCTCCCTCTTTCCACAATCAGGCTATGATACACTTCTACTCTAAAATAGTGTTTACAATGAAAGCTCTATGTCGACCACGATCTTCATGCACTAGCCTACGGCAGTGTGCTGTAGTGATTGAGCCAGTGATTACAAACCTCCCATACTTGAGCTGGCTTGTAACCCTACTAGCGCACTTCTAATATGATATTAGGGAAAACAATTTCACAATAATGACTGCCATCAGTGGTGTTTCCTTAGGTGATCAGCAGATGCTTCCCATTTCGTGTTTCTGAAGGAAACTCCCAAACCCCGGAACGAGCAAACTAAAATCATGGGCTCCAAGCAAGTAAGTAGTCTATTAATTCCTATTACTGTCCCCCCAAAGTTTTCTGCACATTTATTGTTGCCCTCTAAGGGATCTGGAGATTCGATAGGAGTTCGTTATGATATTACGGAGCTCGGGAGGGTGCCCTATTCATATAATCTCACTCGCTCTCCAAGTCAGATCTTATAAGGAAGGTCCCAGAAAAGACGGGATCGTGGAGACCGGGAAGTGCCTCTGTCGAATATCTCTGAGGGGTGGGATTAGGGTTGTACAGAATTGCAGTAAATAAGGGTGGCAGGCTTGTGGACGTTAAAATATTCAAATCAACTATCTGGCCTCCAGCGCTAGGAGTCGAAACGCACGTATTAGTGTTTTTATACTATAAAATATAGCACATAGTGGATCCGGTAGGTATCGGGGACGCAATATATAGCGCCGGCTTTGGATCTCGTAATTCAGGATCTGCTCAAGTTCTGGGAACTGTGTCTCGCAAGTACTTTTCCGACAGCTGCATCCTAGGCAGTTTATTGTAAAGATTCCACCACTGTTGTTGTTTCATTAGGAATCATCGTACCGAGGTGTATGGATAATAGCTAAGTTTTTACCTTAAAAGGCACTTTCTCATAATTTAATTAATTATTTTCTGCGCCTATTGTTACACGCGAGTGATAATGCATGATTTCGGTGATCTTTGACGAAGGAAACTTAGCCTTCTGGAAGTACTTCTTCCTGGAACTTCAAGGAAAATAGTTTAAAGCCACTTCTAGCACACTATGGTGTATAGGGAGTCCTGTTTTGCTTGAAAATTTGATGTTTTTCTAAAGCTTAAATTCCTTTCGTCTCCCGCATTGACTTGACGGGACTCACGGGCAATGGAACAAAATGTAGGGAGGGAGCCTACCCTGTTCACCTCCCCCTTCCATGGCGAACCTAGCTAAATTATATAGAACGGGATAACCAAGATTTGGTTGCCCATCCCCTACTACGTGGTTTGTTCCCTCTCCGTTCCATCCGTTAAAGCGAATACACTATCCTCAAAACCGGGGGAAATATACCAGCGCACTCTGGGCCGGCTCTCGGAAATCGCACGCCATGCAGATGGTCTGCGCCTAAGCCCATACATGGAGAGTTTGGCGGAGTAGCGAGTTTCCTGAGTTTGTATTATTCTTAGAATGGGGGCAATTTCACGGTTAAGAGACTCCTTACTGTATTGATTTTCCTTGATGAGCAAGACTAAGGGATGCGGCTAGCCACCTAACCTCACCTCTAAGCTCACACTTGGAACCTAGCGACATGTAGTTGTGATCTCCATTAAACTATCTCCATAGTCGAAACTAATCGCCAATGTGCCTTAGCTACGGGCTTCACACTCTGCTTTTCGAGCTTAACACTCTGCTTTTAGGGCCTCTTCTTGATCCTCGGCCCTACCACAATTGCTTG
Source organism: Tuber microsphaerosporum (assembly GCA_003521225.1). Taxonomy (NCBI): domain Eukaryota; kingdom Fungi; phylum Ascomycota; class Pezizomycetes; order Pezizales; family Tuberaceae; genus Tuber; species Tuber microsphaerosporum. Next base: position 13,001 of record QOVD01000676.1, on the reverse strand, counting down.
CTTATATATGACGGTAAGAGCGGCTTGGGTAGTATTTCTCCAGCGAGATGTCCATGATTGCGGCTAAGGAAACCGCAAAGAGGGCTAAAAGCGCGAATAAAGTCAATAATGCAGCACGCGGGTTCACAGGCGTCTGACATAGCAAAGCATTAATTCTTACCGTACAAAACTACTATCGTAGGCTCCTCAAAGTCTCAGAGGAATGATCTTTTTTGTTTATAGGTGGTCAGGATCTTTATCCCAATAGCACCCAGATCCTGGGGAAGTGGAGATCTTGCAGGAAGCTCTCTCTTGCATTTTTGACCAAGTCAGAGGTGTCTATCGTTTCCGGCTCCCTCCCCCTTTCCGCTCTCTGCCCCTCTTGCCCCATTCCACCCTGTTGTCACTTGGAGGAAGGTATTAGAACGGAAGGCGGAAAGATGCCTTACTAGATCTGTTATTAGACGACTAGATCGCACTTTTTGATAAGTTGTGTGGTATACAATCAGATCACTCCAAAATAGGTGAGGTCTGGCCTCAGTTCATAATTTATCACTCGAGAAACCACCTCAGCCTGTGTACCGCCCCGAACGGTACCCTCACTCTCACCTTCCTTCCCGGGGTTTGTTTGAATCACTATATATTGCGCGCGATCACATCTCCGCCCTCATTACGACATAACTCCTATCTAAATTTCCCCTTCCTCAGCCTTCGCGCCTGCAACCAGAGAAAGCGCCGGAGACTAACCGTATCGTGTCGTGGAAAAAATTGAAAATGAGCCATTTCTTAATCCCGCGAAGAGTGTACTTGCATCCACAAGTATTGCTAGAGCTGGAAGTGATCGGGGGCGAACAAAGGCCTAGAGAAAGGAGAAGAGGAGATTTTTTCTTGTCCGACCACCCAGAGTGTCATGTTTCCTGATCCCACGACTGGCGCTCGAATCGTGAGGGGATAGAACAAGGCTCGGAGGGTATAATAATTATTTTGGTAATAATAATATTTCCTAGTTATGTTGAATAACCATTGAGGGTGTGCTGGTGGGGGCATACCTGAGATGTCGCTTTTTGGAAGGTTATTGCCGAAGAAACCTAACGCAAGCACTAAAGGATGAAGTGGTGAGAGCGGAATTACTTTGAGAGATAAAAGAAACCTTATGAACTAAAATGAATGAAAGGATCACTTCAGGAAATAACAGGAACTCAGCAGAAATATTGAGAAAACAAACAATAAACCCACCGTTACCTTAGACACTCCGCGATCATCTCGAACATGCCAATGCCTTATGCCGAATGGCATAGAACGAAACAAACTAAACTAAGGCGCCCGGTGCCTGACCCCCAATAGCATGAGCATCAGTGAAACAAAGCCAATACTCATATCCTATGCCTTCTAGTATCGGATATGAAAACAAGAATCTATCACTGTGTCTAGCCACCTCATATCCTATACTCTCTTATCCCTTATAACCGCATGTTCCTTTACTCTATGCCCTATAGGCAATCCAACTCCAAAATTAACACTTGACAATCTGATCGAAATTGAAGAAAAAAAGCCTCTCTTTTGCGTCTTAAGGAAATACAGTCATTGGCTGACCGGGTAGAAAGAAAAATATCGCCCGCAGGGCAAAGCTTGTCTTGGAAGACGATTCTAAACCCCAAAAACCAAGGAAACGGGTGAGAAACCCCGATATCTTCACTGAATCGGGGTAAAACATGGTCTGATGTATGCCTAAGGTAAGATGAACCTTTTTCTCAAATTCGCTCGAATTTCAAGAGTTTTGAAGTTGCAATAATTGCTGCCTTTCACGAAAACATCTCTGTTGGCACTTTTACCGACGACACCTGAGTTAGCATTTATAAGAAATGTATACCTGTTATATATGCTATTCGGTCAGGGGAAACCCGCCAGTGTAAAGTGGGCAGAAGGTAGAAAAGAAATCTGCATGACACGGGTATCCAGATTAGTAGAAATCATAGCCGCAGTCCACTATAGGTTTAGTTTGACAAATTAATAGAACTGTAAATGCTAGTTAATGAGATCCAACGTGTCCAAAGGGTTCAGGTTGCACCGTATCAGGAAAGCACTAATCCTTCCTAAGGGGTTTTGTCACTAAATCCGAAGGTTATAGACCTACTAGAGTTAGCGGATTACAGGACCTGGTGTTCTTATAGTACGCTCAAAGAATACCTCACAAGTCCCCATTCGTCCGATCAACTCCTTTAATAACTGCCTCATGATAGAGGGCTCTTAGGCCCTAAAAAAACAAATTTACAGAGGGTCATACAAGTGCCAGAGGAGATGTTTTCGTACGGAACAAGGACCGTTAGCCAGCGAAATAATCCCTGCCTTATACGAAAACATCTCCCTGGGTACTTGTGCACCAGTCGTAAGCGCTACCGTACTAGCACATTATTCGAAAGAGGGATCCCTAAGTCAATTAGGGAGAGGCGTTTCTCTGATTCTTAGGTAAGTGGAGATTGGTGCTGTAAGAATGTGCTATGACTTGTGCTCGAGTACAGTGCTATACACTTGGGGTTAGGGGTTGCAAGGTGGGATTTAACATTACCGGTAGTCTGGAAGCGGCGCTCGGGTCTGCTGCCAGCTGCGCTCGAACTTAAGAACAACGAGTCTTCACTGCTGCTTTATGCTATTTATTAATAATAATATCATCATACTCGAGTTCTGTAAGAACTTGAATACCGTAAAAATCCTTTCGGCCCATTATCTCAGCAGGTCTCCGATTTCCGGATTCAGAATCAGAAGCCCTTGTTGGACCTTGTTAACTCACTTTCGCGATTCAGTTAGCTTGCCGAACTAGCCCTATCGTGGGCTAATGCGGCGATTTCCACCGACAATCCACTAGCCAATCGCAAGAGTTTTTATAGTCTAATACCGGTATTGAGCCTCGCGTTGAGACCTTGGAGCTGCCTTTGCTAGTCAGGTCCGGCACTTTCACATTTTTTTTAACCCGAAGCTGAGGAGGAGGACGGTTTTCCCAGCATCTTCGCCCCCTATCCAAGAGAGGGAATTTTGGACGTCCTCGCTCTCGGTTCAATTATTTGGTACCGTACCACACGAGCTGCTACCTGCGGACCACAGGATCATGTGCAATAACAGAAACCTCATCCAACAGGCCCATCGCCCGGTTGCCACCTTCGTCAGAATGGTCTATTTTTTCTTCCCCGTTGTTGTGCTTTTCTCCCAGAGAGCACGGTTGCCCTGCCGTTGGCCCTGGCAGTGGTGAAGTTACACCGTCATGTGAACACAACATTCACCAATGGTTGTTGAGCAAACCGCCTTTCCCCTGACCATCCGCCCACATCAGATGCGAACGAGCGGCAGAAGCAGAAAAGGAATTACCGTGGATCTTTTCCTTCTAACCCTTTGCCGACTCTGAGTCCAGTCGGCGCTTCGACGCTTTCAAATAAAGATGCTCACGACGAGCCCAAAGCTACTATGTGTCACGGTAGCCGGAAGACCCGGAAGCAGCAAGGAGATGTCTCAACTACCTGGATCTCATCCACCTAATCTAATCAGACTGTCCAACACTAACAACCAACAGAACCGAAAAAATGCTCAACCGTTTTTCCTGTTGCATCAGTAAAAAAAGCCATTTCGCTGGTATTGCGAGAGCACCGTAGGAATGAGGATACTAGACCTTGTGCTGTGCGTTAATTAACATTTCTTTGAAAGGGGATGGCCCGTTTCTCGCGAGACTTTGGTATTGAGGGGTAATCCATCTCTCGGACCGACGGCGCCGGGGTCGCATTTTGATCAAGTAGTTATTGTGGCTTTCGTACCGCGAGTTGCGCGGGGCTGGCCGGGTTGAAGGGAAAAGAACTGAGGTACCCAGACACCCTCCAACAGCTTTATGGTGACGTTTTGTTGGTTTTATCAGCAAACTAAACCTAGAGCTGTCTTGATTGTCGTCGATATGTCTAAGAAAATAGGGCTTTTTGTTCAACTCGACCAGTTTCGCATAACTTCTGAAGGTCGCAGCATAATCCGGGGCCGCCAATGGATACCAGGACCTTAGAACGAAAAATCAAGCATCCGGAAGAACACAGCGCTTACTGTTTGAAGGGATGTCGGTATATAGCGTACTGTATGAACACCTGTACTGCACTTGTAAACTTAGCGCAGCTACTCGGTTTTTCCAGACTCGGATCCGAATGATCGTCAGGGTTGTGGTTGTCAAACTATTCCCAGATATGTCCCATGTTCAGGAAAAAACGGATGACCAGGGCACACCATGTCGGCCTGGTACTGGCAATGTGCTCGGCAAGTGTGGGGGCTAGAGATGGTTAATTCAAGGGAAAAGGAAAGCCACTAGGTTGGATGTTTTACTTAAGCAGGCTCCTCCCACCACAACATTCGATAATTCATACTCTCATTCACTCGCCTGCCATCCATCCACCCTACTCCCATTCTTCCTCTTTTTTCACGATAAATAGCTACTGACAGAATGACCACTGCCGCCCCAAGATCCATTGTTGATGCAGAGCAGCTCCTCGCTCTCTCCGAGATCATCTCAAGGAATGCGAGAATTGTGATCAGCGAGTGGGCCAAGAACCCCAACGACATTCCCGATACCAAGGACGGTATCGCCCTCCCCACACACGAGCTCTACCAGGCCCGTCGTGAAATTCTATCCGCGGCCGGCATGTTGACGGAGATTATCTGCGAGCCGCAACATCGTCTACAAGAAGTCTCATCGCAGTACTTTGAATCCCGCGCTCTTCATATTGCTGCTGAGCACCGCATTCCCGATATTTTGAAGGGTCATGACAAAGAGGGTTTTTCCGTACAGGACCTCAGTGCTAAAACCGGAATTGAGTCTAAGAAGCTCTGTCAGTGTTCCCCGTATATCTATTAGATTCAATGAACGGTGGAGACTAATTGTATTGGATAATAGCCCGTGTTATGCGCTGCCTCTGCTCTAACCACCTCTTCCGTGAAGTAAAGCAAGACTCTTTCGCAAACAACAGGGTCACCAATGCTCTCGTTGAAAACGAGCCATTGCGAGCATACCTTATGCTCTTGTAAGCACTCACTATAATTACCCTTATACGCCAATATTAACGCTTCCATTTAGTGGCCTCGACTTGTACAGTGCCGCCGACTACTTACCCAAGACCCTCGTCGACCCTATCAAGGGTCCTTCATACGATGTTCACCTCACTGCCTGGCAAGATGCTGTCGGCACCAAGAAGTCTCGATGGGAATGGCTTGAGGAGAAGATCCCCATTGATACCGATGACTTCGGCCGTCAAGGCTACCCACGGAATGTTGTTGGTGTCGGCGAGACCAAGGTCGAGCCTCGTGCTCCAAATTCCACTGAGACCAAGCCCCGCCCTGAACTCGAGATCTTCGGCTTGGCCATGTTGGGTGGTGGTAAAGTCACTGGAACTGCACACATTCACGGTAAGCATCACGTCAAGGGGTTCTTCCTCCCCTGCAACGGAATATTGTGCACTGATAGTTCATAGATTATCCTTGGGAGTCTCTGGGTAATGGAACTGTCGTAGATGTCGGTGGCGGTGTTGGTAAGTCTGCTTTGTTCTCCCCACCACCTCCCTTCCTCCGGGGACATGAGGGGACATGACAGCGAGCTAACAAAAGATCTCCCGTAGGTGGCTTCTCCCTCCAACTCTCCAGGCGCTTCCCCAATCTCAAGTTCATTATTCAGGACCGCCCGGCAGTCATCGAACAGGCTAAACAAATCTGGGCCAAGGAGAACCCGGAAGCACTCGGGTCCCGCGTCATTCTGCAAGGCCACGACTTTTTCCGGGTTAATCCAGTGAAGGGCGCAGATGTCTACTGGTTCCGTTACATCATGTATGTCCCCACTACCCCCTTTCCTCTCCGTTTAGATTCTCAACATTTTTTTTTTCCGTACGAAATGAGGGAGAGGAAGAAAAAAAGAAATTAGTCCCCCATTCACTAACCATCACTCGTAAAACCTACCACAGACATGACTGGTCCGACGATTACTGTGTGCAAATTTTCTCCGCCATCCGCCCTAGCATGTCCCCCAAGTCCCGCATCCTTGTCTGCGACCAGGTCATGAACACCACCCTGGGATGCCCAGAACTTGTCCCCGCTCCCTACCCGCTCCCAGCCAATTACGGATACCACACCCGCTACAGTCACCAGCGCGATCTTTGCATGGCTGCTACCATCAATGGCATCGAGCGCACGCCTGCCCAATTCAAGAATATCATTGAGAGAGCCGGTCTTGTTGTCACTAGGATCGTCGAGTGTAGGAGTGCTGTCGGATTGGTTGAGGCGGGGTTGCCAAATTACGAGTAAAAGGTACCCTACGTACAAAAGCAGGGATGTAGCCAACCGGGGGGGGGGTGAGGGTGAAGGTTGAACGGAAAAAAGGGATTTGTTATTCAACATATTCATTTCGGATGTCTTTTGGTCTGTTGAGGGATTTTTTTTCATTCTTCTTTTCATTTCATCGTTTATTTTCTTTCTCCATTCGGTCATCGTGGTGCGGCGTGGTTTTCCTCTTTGCTTTTCTTTGGCCTTTGGGAGTGGGTTTTTTTGGTATAAAATGAAATGGAGGTTAGAGGATCGAGTTCAAAATGGTCATACTGTATGTTTTGAAAATTTGCGTTTTTTCGCAACGAGGATAGAATCATGCGCAGACACTTGTGGGGCTAGCTCCGGTTTAGGTGTCTAACTTTGGAAAATTCAACAGCGACTTCCTAAGCGCAGATATGTCCTGCGGTGGACAGAGAAGGGGAGGCTGGAGAAGCACCAAGTTGGCATAGAATCACCCGTAAGTTAGCCAGGAGTATTCTACTCAATCGTCCCAATAGACCTCTATATCGCTACTCATAAGCACTAGATAAGAGTGACAAATACCAGGGCGCCTTTATTAGAAGCCTAAACTATTGAATTTCCCCACTTTTTCGGCGCCGTGCAGATCGGAGTTTCGATCATTTCTCCCGAAATATGTCCGACAACCTTCCTCGCAGAAATTTTCTGCAAGCCACAAGCCATATATGGTCGATTTAGTCCCCGACCTACTAGCCCAATCTTAAAGTTTGCATCCGCCCAAACCCTCATAAACCGCCGTTGCTTGCAACAAACTAACCCCCAACTCAACGAATTTCCAAAGTAAATAAATAATAGGAAAAAAAAAGATATTTTACTTCTTATGGTAGACTTACCACTGATGTTATTCAGAGATCCCATAATAGCAGAAGTTCAAATTGTATCGTATAAGTGGTGTAGGCGGATGCTGCTACGGGGGCTACTAGGTTTAGGATGGATCCAAACTTTACGATCAGGGGAGTACCGGGGTTGTGGGTAAGTACGGCGAAGCGGCTCTGATTGGCTCGTTGGGAAGTTAGCCAATAATGGGGTCGAGTACTGGTACGGTGAATTGTTTCATGCCAAGAGTTCGCCAGACTTTTTTCCCCCCTCCAAAATCACGCCAAGATTGGCTGTCTTTATGGTCACACACACCTAATTTTTGCGTGGATGAAACAAAGTTCGCCGTACTTTTGCACACACCCTAGCACAAGTACAGGGCAAACTCAAATACCGGTACTTCTGGAATTATATAATTTTCCACAAAGCATGTTACAGGGGTAGGTGCGGGGGCGGTGAAGGTTTTTCTAAGCAAGCTGAGGATATTATGAAAGAGGCCCGGCGGTGGATTGTTGCTTATGGCATCATAGAATAGATCCTCGGTAAGCGAGACGGATATCATATTACTGTATGTTTGTGTTACGCCAATCCTAGGCAGGTCGACCTCCAGTCGCCTGTGAAGATGTTCGTGCACGAGGTCGGAAGTACCGGGACTATTTTGGCAGTAGGTTCGTATGATTTAAGAATAATATTCTAGCCGGGAGCTGGATTGATATATTGAAAACAGGTGTCCGTGTGGCTAGAGATGGGTCTTTATATGGAGGTTGGCGGGCCACCGTGGCTAGCTAGATATGCTATTCTCATAGCGGTAGCAATCCTAGAGCTGGGAAGTAAGCTAATATACCGGTACTCATTCAGTCACTTGCGCGTAAAATTAAGTCCTAGAGATGATCAATGAAAAAACACCAAAACCCGAGGCCCGTTGCACTATGGTTTAGCCTGCGCGCGAGCGCTGCTCATAATATTACAATATGCCTGGTATGGCTTCTTCTCTACGTCCGATGCTGTTTAAAAGAGTACTTCATAATAAACAACCTACTTGTCCCAAGCCACAAGTATCCGAAAATAGGGATTAAGAAATATATGGTAATACTCTGTTCGTATCTGAGCGCCAATACAAAATATCCTCGCCCACTTTCGGGTATGTATGGCCTAGGACAAGTGGGGAGGTCATGAGGGGTTATATAGAGCCCACTTCCCCTTCCCCCATCCCCTCTCCTGCGAATCACGCTCATAAACCATGCATCTGCCCATCTGCCCACCCTCGCTATTAGAAATCAGGAACTGCAACCTCTCCCATCCATCCCAAAAATCGACCCCAAACCTGCGGTGAAAGTACAGATAACTCCGATCCCAATGCAACCAAAACAGCCTTCTCCCTCCATATTTTTCCTCTTCAGGCCCCAGCCCCTTCCACCAATTGTTGGATAGTGCCACCACATCTTATACTACCCTTTGGTCCGACAATAACCGTCTGTCAAAAAAAGAAACCAAGGAACCTTGTAGGCCAGCCTCGTCCTTCGCGCACTAGACTTGCCTGTACCTAGCAGGTAGCATCAAATCTTCGGCCATCGTAAGACCCAATTCGCCTGCCCTTACTGTTACAGTGATTGTTACGGTTTGGGCTTGAGTCCGGTCGCCGAGTGAGTGAGTTAGGCATGGTTTAGCCTGTCGGTCTGGTGATAATAGAGCGTAGTGTGGTTGACCCGCAGACAATGGCTTGGGTTGGGGGCCTAGATACAGAGGGACGGAGGGATGTGGTATCTGTGCCTTTTTCCGCTATTTTAACTTATTGTGCTAATCAGCGAAAAAAACGCACCGGAACCTGAGGCCCATTGCACCATGATTTGGTTTGCGCGCAATCGGGGTAGGAAAAAGGGAAGGGCGAGGTAAGTAGGGGAAGGTGGTGGAATGTGGTGTACTATAGTTGTGGAATATAATTGGCTTGATTATATATGTTTAATCATGGCATTGATTACCGAATGGTGCTTGTAGAGGCCCAGTTATTTGTTCGACGCCCTAAAGCTCCGGGAAGTATATAACTGCTTTCAACCAGATTCCCTCTCTTGGAGGAGTGCATCCGGAAGTAAGAAATAATCCCAAAGCGTATCAACCTACATTCCAAATAATGATGAAGGTTTGGGTGGAAAACTCACTCACTAAACAGCTCGTGGGGTTTAAAATACTGTGCTGTACCACTACGGCTGTTTACTCTTCATTCATCCACAGCATACTCTGCAAATAGCCCCCACCATCGTACGAGTGCCTGATTCGCCAAGAACCACAATTCTTGCCCCCTCCCGACATCCCTCGCTGCCACCACGCCCCCGGGAACAAGAGCGCCGGAAGAGCATTGAAGAAAAAACTATCCGACTAGTAATACGCCGAACCTTTGGAAGTTAATATGAGGCACTACCGGTATAATGTACTATCAACCGCTGTTGCCGCGAGGCAAATAGGAACCCCATGGTAAAGTATGCGATCCGATTGGCTATATCTTAAGATGCTTTATCGCATTGTCGTTTGCCAAGAAACTTGTGTTCAGGGTTAAAGCTTCGTATCATGCCCAAGCTGTTAGGAGGGGGATCCTTTACTTCCTTAGTTTCCCCAGCGCAATGTAGGCTTGCAGAATGTCATGTCTGGCGCAGTATGCTAACTGCTCGAGTATCATACGAGAGATGAGAGGGGATTAGAGTACGGTATCAATATCGCACATTTGCCCGGCTGGTTAGGTTACCACGAAGATGCTGTATGTAAGCTCGGAGGGCCGGGATAGAGTGCAGGTCGTTCCCCTCCCTGCGCAAGATAATTCAAACTCTTATTCCCTCCCCACCTTCCCTACTCCGAATGGCGAGGGGGGCGGGGGCAAGCGAATCAAGGTTGTTTGCGCATCCCTTTTTCTTTATCTTTCTTTTTTGTTTTTTAGAGAATGGGTTGTCTAAGAAATAGCGGTAAGTAAGTATAAGAAGATCGTTTGGGTCGTCCGTCAATTTTTTTACTCTGGGTCCTCGGTCGGTTGTGTTGTGCCATGGGGGACGAGATGCCTGAAGCGCCCGCAGCACACGTACTTTCTCGAGGTGGCTTCTTATTGGGTTGGTGATACTTTATTTTTTCGTGTGTACAGTACTAATGAAGCCTTTTTGTAGAGTGTGAGAATCGCCTTTGGTTTTCCGTTTTCCTCTCGCGAGGCATAGCGAAGAACTGAAGGAGTGAGACATAAAACGTACGTGAAAGGGCTAATTGCTTGCAACTGATTTCCCTTCTTCCCTAGGCTACGAATGGGGATATGTCTATCAAGCTCGTTTCTTGCACATGGACAAGCCGGTCGATGGGTTGGTCAGCTAGCTGGAAGCCTAGAACGGATAAAGACTTACGTATTTCGTACCCTGCCATTGTTGGACGGAACCCCATATTCTCGCTCTCGTTTTTTCATTTTTGTTAGCCAATCGACTGACTGATTCTCTAGAATTATAGACTCCTATCCTGGCATCCTATCGTCAGCCATAACTTCTTACCGTAAAGGCAGGAACAAGAGATCCAGTACACAAGAGGAAATGCAAGCTCACTTACAGTGGGCAGAAATATATGCCTCCCCCTTAAAATTGGAAAAGAGCCCAACACCCTAAACTCCGAATCACTCTAGAATAGGTAAACGTCAGGTTCTTCCCTAGTCCTACTCGCTTGTCAAGTCTTGGGAAATGGAGGGGACGGAAAATGGATAGAGAAAAGCCAAAGGAACAAGGAAAGAGGATTACTTGCCGTCCTTGCAGACTTCACAGTCTTAGAAATCAATCTGTTGGACCTGTTGTTACATCGAGGCTGGCTGTTGTTCAACGCCAGCATGGTGAGGAGCGCGCGGTCTCATTGCCGGTAATTTCACACTATTGCACTCGCTGAGTACAGTAGGAAGAGGGAAAAAAAAAAAATTGAAGCATTACAGAGGGTGGCAATTGTTTTCCCCCGTCCTACTGTCTATCTATCTATCTATCTATCGACCGACAACCCTCCATTCCCCCGCTGCCTTGTTTTCAGGTTACTCTGCTGCATGCAGGCTAAGCACCCTCGCTCATCTGCCCGCGATGGTGGATGTTCAACAAAAGGTACTATAAGGTAGCCTAGCCATCATATGTCTCACAACAATTTCCCTGCATGAGCGAACATATCGATGGTACCTACGATCAATCTTGCATGCCCTTGTGTTCCTGTCCACTCTCGTTGAGCGATAATTCCTCGTTCCCCCTATACGGCCAAGGAGTAAAAAATAACCATTCCCTTTGGGGAGGGAATACGTTGATAGAGCGTTCGGTGCTGTACGAGTACAAGTACTTCGCTTTACTTACCACATTCATAGGGCGTACATGATCGGTGGGACCACTCCGATTTTATGACTATCACTTTTCCCCCCCTCCTCTCACCGCTTCACCGCACTTTTTTTTTGCCCAGTTAGCCAGCTAGCGGTCAAAATTTCATCGCGCATGATTTGTTCCAGCTTGCTTTCATGCTTGGTGCCCGAAAAATTTCCGTTTCCCCTATGATACGGTAGTCGTACATTTTTCACGGGGGATTTTCCTTTCCTTCTTTTTTCAGCCGCATGACTTTCGACTGCAGTGTGTGGTTACACAATAACGTTTTTTCGGCCTTTTTATTACACTTTCCCGAGTGAGGGATCCCGGAGCAAGACAAGGTATCTTATGGTCCTTACCCTTGTCCTTTCTTGGCTTTACAGTTTGACCTTTTTTTCTTCTTCCCATTTTCTCTTCCTCGATGATATCGGCGATAACAAGCCCCTTGAATGAGATCTCCGAACCGTAGACTTTAGGGAGGCAACAGGGGAACCTGCGTTTCGAGGGGAGGGGCGATGGAGGGTGTCGAAGCTGGATTGATGCCAATGGTTGATTTCAACAGAAGCGATGAAGGGGAATGCACCTGCCACTCGCAGCCGTACGTTGTATCCAGTGCGATACATTTTTGCTCAGAGTTCCTTCCCCAAGCGGTCTTAGGACGGAGCAGAGCCGCTGGTGCCTATGAGAGGAAAACGCAGGATCAAATTGCGATGATACAAAATTATTTCCATGGGGTAATCATCGGTGAGAAATGGGAGAGGGGAGGGGCTGTCAGATAGGTCGAGGGATGCAAGTATCAGGGCTAGCTGCTGGCCCACGCCATGAGGAGAAGAATTCCATGTCGCTCGATTTATGTGGATGTCCAAAGCGCTAGCGCGGTACACTTGGTTGCAAGGACCCTTGTCGGTCTGTAGGGCATGCCTTGTCGCTTAGTATGTGGGGGAGGGAGGAAGGGGGAAGGAGGGAAATGGAAGAGTGCGCAGGGCTAAGTGGGCTATTGTTGAGGATCAGCAGGTTACGGCTATGCTTCCGTCACGTTCTGGCGGTCGGGTCTCGAGTGAGAGGTTACACTTAGAAGGCGTTACACGAGCGGTGAGGAATAAGGTGGGGGTTGAGAAAGTGGGGAGCGATTCATGTCAGGGCGGCTCTTCCGACTATATGTGTTTGAGACGGTATTTAAAAAGGCCCCTTTAGAGCCCTTTCTTCTGTCTTCGTGGGATTTGGAGGATACTATTCACCCAGGCATTTTTGGAAGGGGGAGGTGCGATCGGGGATCTCGAAGGCTTGAAGAGGAGGCATTGGAGCTAGACTTAGGTGGTGGGTCGCTCGAAGATTGATGAATTGACGGGTCGATGGGTCGGTGGATTGATGGATTGATGGATTGATGAACTGACGGACTGACGGATTGATGGATTGATGGGCTGATGGGTTGATGGGTTGATGGGTTGATGGGTTGATGGGTTGATGGGTTGATGGGTTGATGGGTTGATGGGTTGATGGGTTGATGGGTTG
>QOVD01000672.1:0-60871 GCA_003521225.1 Tuber microsphaerosporum | reverse complement strand
GTATATGGTGTTATTGCGAGTGGTCCCTGGAGGGACATTCCTGAGTACGAGTGCAACTACCACCAGTGTGGCAACGAACGTAGTGTTCCAACGTCGGGGCCGCAGGGGTATGATGGCCGTATTTTTGAGGTCTGTGCGCAGGGGTCTGTGCGCCTAGGAGGTCTGTGCGCTGGATTCCAGTATTTCATACATGGGCTTCCAATATGCCTAACACATTACATCAAACCTCAACGGAAAGAGGGCAAGAGAAGAGAAAAAAATGGAGCTGTTGACACCCAAACGGCGCCCTCAGCGCGAGCGAAATAGTACCGGGCAGGCAATAGCCAATGCATTGTGTCAAATTCAGCAAACCGCAACAGCTCTCGCCCTTTCAAAGACTGAACAGGCTGTTCAATTATTTCAGGATAATTATGGAGATATAGCAGTGAAGGATCAATTGATTGTTTTTCAGATTTTTGAAAATGTAAGGAAGTGTGAGTTATTTATAACAATGACTCCAGGTGGATTACAAGATGCTTGGATTCAGCAAGAAATACTCTTCTGTCAAAAAAGTTGAAGGTTTTGGAGATTCACGTTTTTTATTTTGATGATCTGCATTTAGGAAAATTGTCACTTTCTTAATAAGAAAATTGCAACTTGTTTGATCGTATCTGGACATTGGCATCTTATACTCTCCTTCACCATGTCCTAATATTCCTACCAGCAGTCGATGAGAGTGGTGTTTGGCCATAGTCCATATTTGATATATCTGGATTGACATCTTTCCACTCCAATAGCAGCTTACTATTCCCTTGTGGCCATTCTTTATGGTCCACAAGAGTGGTGTTCAGCCAGATTTACTCTAACTATTTGGGTTTAACATCTTTCCACCTCAGCAGGAGCCTAACCACTCTCCTATAGCCAGTGTTCGCAATGGTCTGAGGGCCCTAGTGGCCCCGTGGGAGACTGCCAAGAAGACTGGATGGAACTGGACAACAATTTTCACTCCATCCCGTCCTGGGATATTTCAGGACCGCAGGTTTTACCGAGGACCAGGGGCCCAGCAAGGTGAGACACTATTGCATCATCCTAATACAAGGACGACAGGGGATGGTGGTGGACTGCAGATCCACAGCTAAGGACTGTGGGGATTGGTGGGGATCTGCGGGGATCTCTAGAGATCTGTAGAGACCTGTAGGGATCTGTGAGTACTTGGTTTTGTTACTCATATGTATTTATTTGGAGTTGATTTATTTTCGGAAGAGTTCAGTTGCTCTTAGTTAGAAGGAGAGATATATTATCTCGCCACTCCATAGCTAGAGTCTAGAGAGGGCATAGCAACCCAGATTACGGCTCCTCTATCTTTCATCGTTCCTCCTAGAGCCATTGTACTTTAGTTCTTTTCTTTGTTTGTACTTTCTTTATATTTTATCAGGGCTGAGGTACAGAAGGCGTGAGGGTTGGTGGAAGGAGGATAATGGTTTTGAGGCCTCTGGGATTTCATTGATTTCGTAATTGTTTTTCAGGGAATGGGGAATACCACCTTCATCTGACAGAATTGTGCTATCCTAATACGAAGACCATAGGCGATGGCGGTAGACTACAGATTCGTTGTGATAGACGGTGGTGATGAGTAAGGATCTGTCGAGACCGGCGGTATTCTGTAGGGATCAATTGGGGCCTGCAGGGATCTGTGGGGATCTGTGGGGACCTGCAGGGATCTGTCGGAATCTATGGGGATCTGTGGGGACCTGCAGGGATCTGTCGGAATCTATGGGGATCTGTGGGGCCTCGCATTCTGAGAAATTCTGAACCTCATTGTGGGGCCCGCCGTCTTCCCCGTCCTACAGCCATTAGCCCCGGGCAAAACCCTCTCCAGGACGGACGGACTGCCCCTTTGCGAACACTCCCTATAGCCTTTCCCAGCAGCTCACAAGAGCAGCATTAGGCCATACTTTGTGTTTAGGATATCAGAGTTGACATCTTTCCGCTCCAATAGCCTGAGTGGCTTCACTATTTCGTCATGACTATTCCCAGCTGCCCACAAGAGCTGCATTCGGCTATAGGCTGTGTCTGGGATATCGGAATTGTGGTTGACATCTTTCTATCCCAACACTAGCTTTACTATTCCCTAATGGCCATTTCCCGCAACGCACAAAAGTGGTGTTCGGCTAAGTCTACTTAAACTATGAGAGTTGACATCTTTCCGCTCAAGCAGTAGCTTCTCTATTTCCTTATAGCTATTCCCGGCAGTGTACGAGGGTGATGCTGGGCCAGATCTACTCAAATTCTCGGTGCTAACATCTTTCCGTCCCAGTAGTAGCTTCAAAATTCCCTTATACCAATTCCCGGTAGATCCGGAGAGCGGTATTGAGCAGGATCTGCTTAAACTATCGAGCTTGATATCTTTCCGCTCTAGTAGTAGCTTTACTAGTTCCTCATATCCATTCCTGACCGCCCATGAGAGTAGTGTTTAGCTATAGTCTGTGTCTGGGATATCAGGATTGACATCTTCCCACCTCAACAGTACTTTCACTACTTTCCCATGGCTTTTTTCAATGGCAAGCGAGAGTGGTATTTGGTTAGATTTATTTGAACTATTGCGCTTGACATCTTCTGAACGCAATACAAGTAGTTGTTTTTCTAGAGGACAAATATCTCGCTCAGCAGACTCAGACTCAAACAGTTCGATCAGGAGAAGAAAGAGAAGAAAAGAGAATAGAAAAGACATGAACTTGAAAGTCAAGGGAATAGAAGAGACAAGATTTGGTCAGGATTGATCAAAGAAGGAATATGGCAGATGCTCACATAAAGGAAGAAAGAAAGGCTAGAAATGTGAAATATAGAAAAAATATCAGCTCTGGTGCTGGCACACATGTCTGCAATTTTGCTCATGCAAAGTAGATTGATAGCTATTCCACAATTCCTGTGCCAAGTTTTCCCTAAAAATACTCATTTCAATATCATCCTTGGACACCTCCTGACCTTCCATTGGGCCATTCGACGACGATTCGTGATCTGCAATGCAGCTTTGATTATGCGCCGAGAACAATCTAATGTTTTCTTCCTCCCTCCAGTTTTCCAGCTCATTTTCAGGACTATTAATTCGTATATAATTGTGGAGAGCAGTAAGGACAAAGACAAGGTGGACTTGTGTCTCATATGGATACTCAGGTATACGAGATAGAATTGCAAACCGGCCCTTAAGTACTCCGAATATCCATTCGATTGCATTTCGTAACTGAGAATGTCTCAGATTGTGCAATTCTTCTTTATTTTCAGGCCTGTATATATAGTACTATTAGGGGTCTGAAGAATAATATTAAAATAAAAATAATTCTTACCTCTGCTGACTCTGTGCTTGTTCTTTCAGGTGATACCTAACACCCCGGTAAGGTGTGAGAAACCCCTTCCTCAATCCATATCCCGCATCTACCAAAAAGTACTTTCCCTCTGGCACCTTTAAGTCTCCACTTAAGGCTGCCTCAAGTACTCTTGCATCATGGGCAGAGCCCTCCCATCCTGGATATACATAGCTGAACTGAAGGTTAAACTTGCAAATAGCAAGTACGTTTTGGGTGATTTGGCCTTTTCTGTTTCAGAATCGAATAGCATCCTCCTCTTCAACCTTTGCATATATATGAGTACCATCTGCTGCCCCTAAACAATCCTTGAAAAATGGAAAGAATTTGGTATTACGCCTTATTTCGTATGGAGTACAGGTAGTTGGAGCGGTAACAAATTCAGGATAGAGGTGAAGAAGTCCTTCTAAAACCAGATTGAAGTGACAAGAAACAGTATCGCCACTGTGTTGAAAGCGGTCTTGTGTAGTCCTATTTGATGCTCCCTCTCCCACTATCTTTAAAAACATTGCCAATTGCTCCTCAGTACTAATTGCCTTTGTTGCATGCAAAATTCCTCTCTCCTTGACCCATTGAACCAATTTGGTGAAGGTGCTTCCCGGCATACGTAGTGTATCATATATTCGACAGTTATTGGGACTGCCCAATATCTCCTGAATATACTCGGCTCCACTCAGAGTTGAGGTATGGTAGGGCACCTTTTCTCCACTCATTAAACTGGATATACCGGCAGCTTGTGCAATAAGAAGAAGGGTCAACGGATTGAGAATATTGTGACTTGACATTGGAAAGAGCTTGTGCGATAAAAGATGAAGAAACTATTAGAACAGATTTTTGATTTTCCTGATGATAATTTTACCAGAGTCACCGTCATAGTACAGCACTATTTTCCTTAGCACATTACACGATCACTTTTACTGGTCTAGTTCTATCTTGGCGGATTCAGTGTGGCAGCCACTTCAATTACTACACTAACTGCCAAGATGGTTTGGTGAAAAATTACCTTCAGAGGTAAAATTTCAAATCTGTGGTTTTGTCCTCTTTTTACAAATTTCAAACTTGCAAAAAACTATAGTTTGCTGGCATGCCGAACAGCCGCTTGATTTTGAAAACCACCTGTTCAATCAAAACCACGGATTTCTACCCTCAAACCCCGGGTTTGGTTGCCTCCCGAACAGGCCCTAAGACGTCCGGAACCATAGCTTGAACTGCTCCTATCACCACAGCAACCAAGCCAACCTTTCCAAATGTGCAATAGTGTTGGGTGGCGCAGCTCTGAGCAGTTGTAAGAACAGTTCTCAATTACGACACTCGCCGAGGGTTGTGTTTACCCTCTTATTTACTGAAAATTGGTGTGGTTTGCACTAACGCTAAGAGAAAATTTTTCACCCCATACCAAGTTTGGCACTCTTCTTAGCAAAATGTCAGAAACTTACTTTATTTATTTCAACAGTTTGACTAGTGAACAAGGAGCGTTTGCTCGGGATGGGCAATACGTAGGAGATATATTTAATCGCCTCAGCGAAAGTGTACTCGGACTCGAGACCGGTTCGAGGATCGGAACAAAACACCAAAAAAGTCCGGCCTACCCCAAAGACCCGATTCGGGGGACGACACATGGCTACGGAGGGTGCAGAATTGAGTAAATTAAAAGCCTGGATAAGGACTTTATCAAGGAAGCGGCGGAGGTTGCTGCGAGCGCAGACGTGGATGTTAGTTTGGATGTCGAGTGAGAATCAGGAGGCTATGATAGACAAACCAATTATCTCCCGAAAGATGGCGAGTAAGATCGTTGAGTCGGGGCCCCCAGCGGCAAGCCCCCTGTCACCTTCTCTGAGAGGCTCAAGGATAACCTGCCTACCGTAACTGGCCCAGTGAGCACCGCCGCCGCTGCGTAGTCTACAATGAAGTAATCTATCGGACACTACTACTACCGCAGAGTATAAGCGTACCAAGCTCGAGTCACAATCTGTCTCCGGGTATAGCCCCCATACCACCCCCGAATATGACCTCGCTGCCACCAGCGACTCGGTGCCCTCGGGGCCCAATAAGTTGGCTGCCCCCGTACGAGTAACCAATATCAGCTCCAGGTACGGCAAAAAAAGAGTCCAAGTCCCGACTACTCCAGCACGGGGAGGAGCTAGCAGTGCCCGGAAATGTCGAGCTAGAGCCTAGCCAGACAAATCTCCTTGATTTGGCTATCATCAAGTACCGCGGGTGTCAAATTAACGTGAACACTGGTACCAACCAAATACCCCGGCAGAAAACCGGTCAAAGTATTTCCTTCGATAGCCATCAGACCTAAATGATACAGCCAATTTCCCACCTCACAGCAGCACCATTTCGCACTGAGAGTAAGGCTAAGTGTATTTTATTTTTTGTTGTTGAGGTCGCCCGAATTATTACTGCTGGTATTAAGCCTGAGGCACTTGGTTGCGAGGTACAAGTGTTCACGTTAATTTGACACCCCGCGGTACACTGCTGAATACTACAGTACGTGTACAAGTACAACACCTCGTTGTCATCACGGATCGCCGACGAGGGCGAATTCGAGGCACTGATTGGTGCCTCCTTGGTAGATATTAGGTAAGGCTTCTACCCACATACCGGTACACTTTTACTATCTATTTTCATGAAAAAAACGAATCAAATTCGCGGAGTCGTTCGCCTGGGTGTTTTAGACGAGCGAATTAAGGGGCAATATTTTCAGGAGTTTATTTATTTCCTTTGCTCGCGTGTTTTCCCCTCTCGTTCTACGGCTTTTCTTGCGATCGGGTTTGGTTGAGATACAAGCCTGATTTCTTGACCCTCTTGGGGGGTGAAGCGCACTAGACACGAGTGAAGGGTATATACTACTTTCCCTGGTGGACTAGGCGCAGCAAAGGTTGTCGAAATCACCTCATCTGGGAAGCAAGATCTGATGTTATATAGTTCGAAAATGCCGTGGGGGTTTCTCGTGAAAGTGAAGCCTTTGTTTTGCGATTCCTTCGTCTCGTCCTTGGTGATTGTTTTAAAGCGATTTCCCGTGGCACTATCCTATACTATTGTACAGTACCACACACGGTTTCTTAAAAATTCGAGGACTACCGTATTAGCCCCCCCCCCTGTAGTTTAAGGGGAAAAAGTAGCTAGTCAAAGAGATACCGCCAGGGATACGAAAAATGCCATACTCGATCCCCGAGAAATATCACGGACCGTTGAGCAGGATTTACGTTGTATTTAGAGATAAATAGTATATAGCATTCAAAGGTCGCAGTTGGTTTCTTGGATCAAAAAGAGGCAAAACAATACATCCTTTTCTTCTGCTACCCCGCTGATCGCGGGCCTTATGGTCTAGAGGCGGATTCTACCACCTCGTAGTGGGTCTGATTTGCCCTATAGCCTTATTGAGGAAGGCTAGGGGCTTCAGTCTCCCAGTTCCCATAGGGCAGGATCCCTAATTCTCCTACCCCACATGATAGATCATTTAATAATAACTCACGGTGATGAGGGGAATTGAACTCCTGGGCCCCCGCTAACTGCACAGGGGTTAATTGGTTCTTGATATCTTAACTACTGCGCCAGCTAGGTATTTCATGTAAAATTATCGCGGGAACAAATACTTATCCTACTGGCAAGTAGATTTCGATTTTCCCCTCATAGTGTTGGACGTTGGATGCATTACCAGAGCAGATCCTCAAGAGAAAGAAACTAGAAGCACTGTTGACTTGTACTTGGCGGGGAAACCCCCCCTGAGGAGTAGCCACCGCTGGAATATCATTAGTGAAAGAAGGTGGGCGGGCTTTGGAGGGGGTGAATAACAACCGATGCGCAGCTAAAGGTTGTCAGGCGCTCTTACATCAGCAAGGGTACAAAAGGAGGGCAATGTGGTGCAGTGGTCAGGGTGAGCTCGTTTAGTGCATTGCATCCAACTTGAAGTTGGGCATCACGAGTGGATTATTAAAAATTAAGAGTATCATATTCGAGTGAGGGCCTATGAATATGATCTGAGATGAAAGAAGAGGAGAAGTACTATAATTTGTTCGTGGGAGCCGTTGAAGAGAGAGTGAAGGGAGAGTTATGAGAATAATTGGATCGTGCACAACTGTCTGGTGGTAGGTGTTCATTGATAGTCACCCACAGGCTCTCTATCAGGTGTTGTTGGATATCAAAGAGGCTTCTATATCTCGGACGTAGCATAACATCTACAAGAGAGTTTTCATATATTCAAAAGACTTATTTATCCCTCCTAGAAAGCCTCTCCTACCACCCGTGCCATATACTTTTTTTTCTCTCCTGTTTACGTCGATTTACAATACATGCGGTACACTGCGGCCTTGTCGAAGGAAGTTTGCCAAACCCCCTTGATAGAACTACAGGGCGCCCAAGTCGGTATTCATTCTTACTCGAACAATAACTAAACGGTTTTTTGTGGAGACACAATATCTTCCAACGTGGTCAACTGCTTTCTACCCTAGAGAGTATCTGCTCCATAGCTCACTGCCCTTAGCCCACCGAAACGGCACTCTACATCCGCTGACTGTAGCAGCATCACCGACCTAGCGAATCTAGCTAGCTACAAACCACAGCCCCCAACAAAAAGCACAAATACCTTGTTTCTATTCTCTCTATCATCGCGTCATGTTATATTGGCGCAGCAAAAAACATGGTGCCCATAAGAACTTGAATAATTGAACCTCTTGCTAAGACGTTGGAGTTGCCTTTGCTGGTATGGTCTGGCACTTTTTTTTTTGTCCTAAGGGGTCAGTTTTTGCAGTGATTTCGCCCCCCTATCCAAGAGAGGGAATTTCAGACGTCTTGGCGCGAGGTCCAATTATTCAAGTGTACTAGAGTCTGGTTAGCATTGCTCTGCATGCCAATTTCCCTTAGCGGTGGGAAATTCACTCCAGAATACAAGTGTCGTGTACAGGCAACAAGCACCCAAACCCGCGGATGAAGGATCATAGATCTCTCGTCGCACTTTTACCACTTGTTTTACTCTCAATGTTTGGGTACTTGTTACCTACCAAGCACTGGCGCACGAGTAGGTTACTGGGGGTGCAAGTAAATCCCGGTGGCTGGATTGTGGCTTGGCAACGAGATCGGCACTGCAAGGGACGGGTGCCGGCTGGAATTACTCGCATATAGTGCATTTCCCGATGAATTGACCGTTTGGGGTAATTCATACCGGTATTGAGGCTACCCTGAATTGGGGGCGCGCACTTTAACTCAGAGAGGTATTATGGCAGGGTGGATACCTGAAGATGGCTGGAGAGGGGAGTAGGAAAGTGGTTTTTCGTGCCTCGAATAGGGGGGGAGAGTTGTGTCATAGCATAATCTCAGGCTTATCGATAAAGATGAGGTTAGTGCAAATATAGCTCCCCGTAACCTCACTCCGAACCTACCGACCCGGTGGAGCAACAGTCTCATAATATCAACTACCGCAGCAGCAGCAGGACCAAGGCATACGGTAGGTCAAACGTACCGTACTGGGGTGTGCACAAAAGTGTCGAACTTTACCCTAGCTAAACCTATCTGGCGTACGCCAGCTAACAAAACAACAAAACAAAATAAGCAGAGTTTCTATGCGTATGGAAGCTACCAAGAACATATAATTAGTGGAGGAAAAAAGTCTGTCGAACTCTTGACGCCAGGCTCCAGCAAACTCCGTTCTCTAAGTGGCTTAGAAGGCCTGGCTAGAGCTAATGGGGGGGGGTCTAACAGACTTACTCACAACCCCCGGCACACGTGTACGGTACGTTTAACCCGCCGTAAAGGCACATACTCGAGTATCTAACACCAATTTCTCTCTTCCGAGAGGAGCAAAACAGGGTTGTCAACATAACAAGAATGCTATATATCGCCGCCCCTAACCTCTCTCTCTTCACAATTCCTCAACCATAGCTGCTACCACAATGCAACTCTTAGTACTTTCATTCCTAGCACTACCGCTCCTAGGAGTAGAAGCGTACAACGCGCTACCACCGGTGCCATGGCAATACTCCGCAGGAACCTTCAAATTCTCCACTCGTCGGCCACCAACGATATACCTGCAGACATCCGCTGCAGAGGTCCGTGACACGGACGGATTAACATTGATTCCGCCGTCAGCGCGGGAGTTTGCAGAAACCTTCGCGGGGGATTTGAAAGACGCGTTTCATGTGGACATTGGGGTGCAGTGTGTTCCTTTTGAGAGTAGCAGGTTTGATCACCGGCCTGGGATTTACTTGGGAATTGATGAGCTGGGGAAGTATACGTACGAGAGCGGGGTTGAGACTTCGGAGGGGTATACTATTGATGTCGTGGAGGATTCGTTGAGGATATTGGGCGGCGGGGCGCGGGGTATTTGGTGGGGTACCCGGACGCTTTTGCAGGAACTGATGCTGGCGCGGGAGGTGACGGGTGTTCATCAGGGAGATGGGATGGAAGAGATTATCGAGCTGAAAGCCGGACGGGCGGTGGATTCACCTGCGTACCCGACTAGAGGGTTCTTACTGGACGCTGGGAGGAAATGGTATTCCGCTGATGTACGCTTTTCTTGCCTTTATGTTATCTTTGCTCTTATTCTAACCAATCGAACCGTATAGTTCCTGAAAGATCTCTGCACCTATGCCTCCTTCTTCAAATTCTCTGAATTTCACTACCACGCCTCAGACAACTACCCACTGAACCGCGGCCGCAACAGCACATGGCAAAAAATCTACTCCCAGTTCTCGCTCCTCCCGGACAACCCCGCGCTCCACCCACTAGTCCTTAGGCGCAACGAATCCCACAACAGGGCAGAATTTGAGTCGATGCAAACGCATTGCGCTTCCCGCGGAATCACCATAATCCCAGAAATCGAAGCGCCTGGGCACGCCTTGGCAATAACCAAGTGGAAACCGGAGCTAGCGTTGGCGAAGAAGGATTTACTGAACTTGACGCACCCGGATACCATCCCTACTGTGAAGGCTATCTGGAGCGAGTTCCTGCCTTGGTTTCAAACAAAGGAAGTGCACATTGGCGCAGATGAGTATGACTCTAGCTTGGCGGATGTGTATATCCAGTTCGTTAATACCATGTCCGAGTTCGTTTCTGCCACCGCTGGGAAGAGAGTTCGTATATGGGGTACGTATGAGCCGAGTAACACCTCTGTGATTTCCAAGGCGGTAATTACGCAGCACTGGCAATACGGGCAGTCAGACCCTGTGCAGTTAGAGAAGGACGGTTACGAGATTATCAATTCGGAGGACTGGTGGGGATATACTGGGTTGAAGAACGACCATACACCAATCCTGCCGGCACCGTATCCGCAGTACTTTAACAATGCTCGTGTGCTGAACTTTGGTGGTACCAATGGCTGGCAGTGGGAGCCCAGTCTGTATAATCCGTTTAACACGACGACGGAGTGGCAAGTTCCAATTGAGAGCAAGAGAAACAAAGGTGCTATAATGGCCACGTGGAATGACAATGGCCCAGACGCTACGACGCAACTAGAAGCGTATTATTGTATTCGAGATGGATTTCCTGTCGTCGGAGCGAGGAGCTGGAGCGGGCGTCGCGGTCCCCAAATTAACGTCGGAACACTAGAAATTTCAAAGTCCATCCTGACCAATAACGCCCCAAGCCAGAACCTTGACAGAAGGTTAGGCAGGGGATACAATCCTGGAGACCTGCTGTTCAACTGGCCAACCGGCGCTACCGACGACCATTCAGCAGCCAAGTCTAAGGGGATGAACTACACCATGCAAATCACCTACACCTCGTGGTTCACCCTCTCCTCAACCCACGACGCCGTCTCGCTCACACTAGCCCCCAACTCCACCCTTGTCTTCACTGCCGACGGCTTTGAGTACCCTCTTCGTAGCGTCGCGGAAAGCGCTTTCGACCCCGGCCACCCGGGTCGCATCTGGGCCAACGACACCACGTCCACGCACATACCTGTATCCCTCCCCCCCGCTGGCACAATAACCATACAGACAGACAAGATCGGTGGGAGCAGGGTGTGGCAGAACGGCACGTTCTTGGGCCGTTTCG
This sequence comes from Tuber microsphaerosporum, assembly GCA_003521225.1. Lineage (NCBI taxonomy): Eukaryota > Fungi > Ascomycota > Pezizomycetes > Pezizales > Tuberaceae > Tuber > Tuber microsphaerosporum. Next base: position 49,535 of record QOVD01000672.1, on the reverse strand, counting down.
AGGTATTCATCTTTGGCGGTCGGAATACACTCTTCTCGTGGAGCCAGATGGCGTTCGTTGCGCCGGTGGAGCAGGTTCGCGGCAGGGTACGTGAGGTGAAAATTTGGGAGGGGTTGGTGAGATGATCTTAAGCGGTAAGGGTTTTACCTTTTAGTGCAACTACGAGAGTGAGGTGTTGGTTATAGTATTGTGTTTTATTTTTGTTTGTTGCGATGTGTTGTAAATATCGTGTCATGCTTGGACATATTAAATTCCGGGCGGCTCAATAATATCATGACCACAAGCTATGTGCTAGTACTGTACTGTACAAGTGAAGCAGACGAAAGACAGCCATCCGACGGGTGATACTTCATGATCGTTAAGCTTGTTTATCATGTGCCAACAGCCCCATCGACCTATTGTGACTACTATGCCACTACGATATTCCCGCTCTACCCACCCACCACCCACAAGCAGATTCGGCCATCTTGTGCGAGTTTGTTCTAAAGCATGGCGCATAGGGAAAAGGTTCCGCCGTGCATCACGAAGGTCAGCACAGATACTCGTATCTGCCAATAAACACCTAGAAATACGGCCATTCTTGCACAACCACCCAACCAGCGAAACCCCCCCCCTCCCAGCAGCCTTATTTTCAATACTCTATGCCAGATACAGGCACTCTTATACTCGAGTACACCACGGTATGAATAGGCTATCTCCAAAAACCAATCGCCTGCCCGGACTTATCACGCCCACCCCACCTATAGCCGCCGAGGGGGAAAGAGTGTTGGATGTTGGATGGGGAGCGTCAGCAACCGATCTGGCGGGAATGCAATAGCTTACATACCGTTTAGTAAGGATAAGAGACTGGAACAACCTCAAGATCGGAAATAAAGATTTCAGCGAGCTCTGCTGAAAAAGAAATTTTTTATGAGAGGAAGTCAAAGATAGATTACCCTAAGGGGGTTTTTTTTTCCCTAAGGTATAACTTTTTTGGTTTTTTTTTCCTTCTAGGTAGACTACGACCGGTACACTGCTTGTGTAGTTATCAATGCTTTCTTTTTTCAGCTGTGTGATATCTGCCAAGACGAGGTTTTTATGCCGGATGCGAGAGATGCGGTGCGGCCGGTTCGGATTACTTCTAGTGCATATTTCAGACATTCAGATATTTCCAAAACTTTTTTCTTTCGAAGCTCATCACAGAAGGATTCATGCAACGATGGATGGTCGCTCCAAAGCCTCCATTTTGGATGTTTTTTGTTTTTTTTTGGCCTGTGCCTCCCCGCCGCGCAATGCGCGCAGAATGAAACATTCGAGTGATAGTTCGTGAAATGCGGGGTATGATAGCTGGATTAATGGGGCGATTAGTTTGGGTTATGATGGCCGCCCTAACGGTACGGTACCGGTAGTAGAGGGATGGTAGGGCTGATGGGGAAAAGTGTTCCGAGTTGGGAATTGGGAGGGGGGGGTATTGATCCGGGTTTGGTCATAGGATGTGTGGCTGGGGTAATGCACTGTATGTATTCATGTGACAGCTTTAACCCGACCAGATGTGCAAGGTATGTATGATGGTACTTGTGTAAGGAACGGCAGTTTATTCACAAAAACGGAGAGACAACATCTGTAGGTTGATGAGTTTAGACACCGGTACTATACTAGCTATTTACTAATTATGGCAATTCCATTTCCAACTTATTCGCGTTCGTTTTCGCTGCTGGGGAAATCCTACACCTCCCCATCTGTTCCCTCTATCCGACTTCCATACTTCATAGGTTGAGTAAGAAGAGCAAGGGGGGAGAAAAACAAAGGGAAGGAAGTTAAAATAAATAAAAATAAAAATAAAAATAAATGAATAAAAAAAAGAAAGGAAGGGAGGACAATAAAGAAGGTAGAAGGGGGGAAGAAAAAAAATAATCCAAAATCCAAAAATCCAAAAATCCAAAAATCCAAAAATCCAAAAATCCGAAAATCCGAAAATCCGAAAACGCCATCATCATAACAAATTGTACACCTTTATATGCTATCAATAACCCCCCAGAAGAACCCAATCCATTAAGTAAACAAATAAAATGAAAAATAGAAAAATAGAAAAATAGAAGAAAAAAAAGAAAAAAAATCCGCATAATCTATACAGGTTGTAAACTATTCAGGCTGCTAGCACTAGCCTTGCTCGACAAGTTTCGCCGGGACCGCCTCCACTTGGCGATCTTGTCTAACGGTCGGCGCAGGCGCTTCCACACGTTTCGGCAGAATGCCTTGCAGGCGGGGAGCGTGGTCACAATGTATATGAGGCCGTTCCAGAAGCCTTGGCAGGGCAGGACGAGCGCGGCAGCGAAGTTGAGGCCGAAATTGGTTGCGTCGGGATAGATGAGGTTGTAGATTCTGTTTATACTAGAGGGTAGCTGCAAGTGTACACAAAAATCCATTTAGCACCTTATCTTCATTCAGTAAAGCGAGTGAGTGACATACCCAGGTAATAAGCAACGCCAAAAAGAACAACATGGCGCAGCGGCAGTAAGCCCATGCAGCAGTGTTAGCCTCCACAGCGCTGTTCCTGGGCGCCCGATTATTCGCCGTTGAGGGTTTGGGCGGCCCGGACTCGATGATGACGGTGTAGCTTGGCAGCGGGCCGATAGCGGCGGCGGGTCCCGGAGTCAGGTCCGGTGACATGGCGCGGGATAGGGTGTGGCTCCCTGTGCTCCATGTGTCCTTCACTGGCGGCCTCGGCGCAGATCTCCCCGCAAAGTTGCGGAGCGACCCGCGGAGGCGGAAAATCACGCGGCCAGCCAAGACGTACATGATTATTGTGACGCCGAGGATTACCCTGAGTTCCCCCGTTAGCTGGAATTGGGAGGAAAAAAGGGGGAGGAGAAGGAGGTTTACCAAACGGGACCGTAGAAGACGGCGATACGCAAGAATTGCCATTCGTTAGAAATCCAGCACCAGAGTGTTGCGCTGCCATAAATGTATACTCCTTCGTGGTTCTTTATAAATAGGAAAACTATTGCTGGGATTGAGGGAATGCCGTAGCAGACGAGGATGTAGATGAGCTCTAGGTCTCGCAGGCGTTTTGTGGTGTATTTTTTAAACACTGTCAGGTAGACGTTTAGGGCCATTGCCAGACACTAGTAACGACAACCAAGTCAGCACTTTTTTACTCCTAAGATTAAGGAAAGATGGGTTACTGACAAATAATGCGTCCGCGGGCATAAACCTATTCGTTGCCCGTGGTCAGCCCTAAATTCCTTTCGTGTATGAAATAATGGACGAGTGATGTTACCATTGAATCAATATCGCCTGGATCTTACATAGCGCAGACTGGTTCCCATGCTCAATCCCCTTCCTCGATGTTATTGTAGCAACATTAGTCAATATATTACCAAAGGAAGCGAAGAACGCCAGTCTATTTATAGGCTTGTGAAAAGAGGTGGATGCGCAAAAGGTGATGATGATGAAGCTTGCACCGAGCAGCGAGAATACTGAAGATACTCTGGAAGTTGTTTGAAGGATCTCCAGTTGGAGAGTTGTCCATGCCATTTCTCTTTCCTTTTTTCCCCTTTCCCCTAATTTCCTTCGATTGCTTCCTTGCTCCCTTGCTTCTCCTACTTCTTTTGCTCCCCTATTTCCTCCTTTCTGTCTTCCTTGTGATGCCGGAGTTGGGAAAAAATGTGGGTGGAGGTAGGTTTATACTGTTTTTTTAATTTCATTAGCAAAGGGTTATTTCTGTACGCCTTTTCTCTTTTCTTTTTCGCTTCGATCACGACAAAGGGAAAGCCATAAGAAAGGAAAATATGGAAAAAACAAAAATAAAATAAGGTCGGGTGATACCGACGGACCGCCCGTCAACCTAGACAGATACCGCTAACATGAAAAAGAAAAATGCGAAACCTCCAAAGAATGTCCAAGTACGGTACAAGTAGTAGTAGCAAATGGTAACTCAAGCTCAAAGCCTCCTACTAGCTCGGTGCTCCTATAAATAAGGAGTGAGAGAAAAGAAAAGAAACAAAAAAAACAAAAAATAATACATACCAGGCAAGGCAAGTAGGACGCGTAGGGTCGTTGCTCGTACAAAACAGTAACAATTAGTAGCTGCTGTACAGCAATTGAGCAACCTGTCCAAACAAAATATTTCCTAGTGTATCACCAAGCGACCCGCTTCCTTCCCTTTTCTTTTCCCTTCCTGCCTTCTTGTGCACAGTCGGGGAAAGATACTCTGGTGGTGACACTTTATCGTAAATCCGCAGCACCAGCAGCAGCCCAGATCGGATGCGATCAGTCCCCGCGTCGTAGGACGCTGCCAACCTTTGTTCGTACACTGTGTATCGTAATGTAGCCGGGTAAACTCCTCTTCCTCCGAAAGGATGTAAATGAAGAGAAGTGAATGATGGAAGATTTCCCAATTTCGCGGGGAGTTTTGTTATTTGGGTCTGCAAACCAGCTACGGGGGGAGGGGGGGGCAGGTGGGCGATGCATGGCTCTTTAAACAAAGGATGCTTAAACCTGGGCTTGGGAGGGATGGAGGCATCGGAGTGGGATGGAAGAGGGATTGGTGGGGATGGATGGGTGGATGGGCGGATGGATCAGGGTCAGCAAACCCTTCTTGGGGGTACTACAGAAGTGCAATTTTTTTTTGAGCTTTGGGAGACGCTTAATCCATGCTGTGTGTGATACACCTGATAGGGTTTTGTAGGATGCTAATCTATGATACTTGCTGGATATACTGTGCTAGTACAGTGCTCTACCGTATGGGGAGGACTTTTATTGTTGTTTCTACCAGGACTGTTTTGGCATTGATGTTTGGGATGGGGAGGGGATGGTTGGTCGGAAATATCGCCTGTGACGACGGAGGGCAGGGCGTGGTGTACCGTATGGGTGAAGGAGCGATGTGTGAGTTGGGATTGATGGTATGTGATGGGATCGTGGGGAGGGGGCTATCCGCTCCCCAGATATCGAGTTCTATTCCTATTACATAGATACTTGACTGCCTGGCGCCGAGCCGGAAGTTTGCCACATGAACTTTTTAATGGGCAGGTACCTGGCTTGTATTAATTTAGATATTGACCTGGCTTAAGAATGGCGAGTCTGCTCCTCGTGAAAGATGCAGATTCCACCATCTAGTACAGTACAGTAATGCCTCGAACTCGTATGTAGCCGATACTCAGTCAGTACATTAGTATCTGCCACCATCACCAGACCAGAGAAAGCAGGCTGCCGTATGGTGCGAGAAGCTGAGAAGGGTGAGCTCATCTCCCCCGTTCACACCCTCATTCAAATTCATTTCCACACGCAAGCCACAACACAAATCCACAATTTTTCGCAGATTCTGTGGCTTCTGAGACGAGGATTGAGGGGTTTGTTTTTATGATTACTCTACGAGTAGTGAGTTGCTCATGGTGTGAACATGAGTGACGGACTGACCCTTCTCACATTCTCGCACCATACCGGTATTTCATTCTCCCACAGCTGCCTTTCCCATACATCCCCCATAAAAAGCAATGACTTCCCTTCAAAAAGCAAACTCCCGTTACTAACTCTCCAGCACATTTGCTATCATCGGCATCAGACGGAGTTTCTATATAAGTAGCTTCCTCAAGCTTACTTCCCTACAGCTTCTTCAACATGGTACCGCGCCAACAATAACACCACTATCACTTCCACCACCACCGCTGTCAATTCCGTTCCTGCCTTCTTCTATCGCTAGCTAGAGGATTAAAATCGTATGATAAGCGTAGCGCAACCCGGCTCCCATATCCTACACGGCACTCCATTAAATCCCGATCTGATACCTTTACCATGGTGTCTTCCCCGCCATTCTCCTCCCTTCCCTCCGCCGCGTAACGGCATTGCTCAAACGTCGGAGAAAAAAAGCAAAAAAAGAGACCGGACGCAGAAGAAGCAGAGGGAATTTAAAAAAGAAAAGAAAAAAAGTCTCGTGATGCCATCCAACACCGATGCTGCGCCCGAATTCGTTCACTTTGTGGAAGGGAGTTTGTATTTATTTATCTCAACTCTTTCCCTTGCTTTTTAAGACATAGGGCTGTGATATCGATAGGCCTGTCAGACTGCTTTCGCAAACTGTTTGGGCAGCGGTAAGGGGACAGGTGGTTTGAAAGGTCTCAGAAAAACCCCCTCGTGCCACGATGGTACAGAAACCCGATGTCGGGAGTTCGGATGTGGTGATCTCTCGTCGCGAAATTTAGCCAATTGAATGATGTCGTTGCTACGTTTCTCTAATCGTTGGTGTTCCACATTGCTTGCCTGCGGCGCGAAGGGGGTGGGGAAATATGTTTTTCTTTTCTTTTCTTTTTTTCAGATTTCTTTCTCAAGGCAGGCAGACTCGCAGGAGTGGTTAATTATGGTCAATACCGCATCGTACAGTATACTTGGGCACTGTACTGTATCGACCATTGTCGCCCAGGTGAGGCACTGCTCCTGTGGGGTGAGGGGATGAGGGGAGTTGCTTTGCCCGAGACCCGCTTTAATTACAGACTCAAGATGGAGTGCGGTGCCGGTACAGTACTCGGATGATAGACTGCTATTATGCTTACTTGTACTATTATAACAATTGACCCTTCCTGTACCGTATCCTTGAGCAATTGAAGGGTTTAACAAAAAAGAAAAGAAAAAACAGTTGACACCCCTGTGAATGAACACGTAAAAAACAGGAAAACGCTGGACAGGGAAACACTACGAAAGATGCACGATATAAAAAATAAAAATAGCCAGAAAGTCAGTAGATTCAAAGCAGCGCAGGAGATGCATTTAACCTCTCCTTATTGGTGGAGTTTTTGGCCTATGCAGTTGCAGAGCTAGGTCGCGGGTATTTTTTAGGGCTGGAGAAAAAAGTGGGAATGAAAAAGCACAAAAACCTAATAGAAAAATAAATGGAGAGTTACGGACAACATGAGAAGAATAGGGTCGATAGACGGTATGGTATGGAGCACACAATCCAGCGATATATTTTAAAAGTTCAATAAGCAATACTCACAGACAATTCTAGTATCGCGAGTCCCGTAACGGTAATATCAATTATCAACTTTGTCGGTGAATAGCAATATGGTATCTGATTACTACAATTATGTAAAAATGTAGTTTATACTGAGGTTCTTCGTGGCTGATGATAGCGTCTCAGTTGCTTCCGGTTTTGCAACTTGACTTCGCATTTTTGCCCTTCACATTTTTGCTCCTCATTTGATGCAATCCGTTACTATTTTGAGCTCGTTGAGAAGCTTTGACCGTGCCTGCCCATTCTATCATAAAAGTATTGGGAAATCTTAGCTATGATAGCTGCCTATTCTAAAAGTATCTGTAAATCTTGGCGTTTCCTAGGCCTAGACCACGGCATGATGGCTTTAAGTATTACTTGTATCATGAGAAAAAGTCCTGTTAGTTCAATTCAACTCGGGTGAGCAGAGAGAACGTGGGGGGCTAGCTTCAAGCCGTCTGCTAGACCAAGAAGAACGCATTTTATTTCGTTGGGGCCTTCAAAAGCAAACAAAACGACGGCTATGGAGCTCTGGAGATTCCTAGCCTTGTTGGTGGCTTTTTGGAGGCTTGAGTCTACGCCGCCGCGCTCTCTGGTCAACGGAAAGGACTTTTTCTAATGACAATAACAGAAGTTCAGTTCCAACCTATGTGTTTTCAGCCCCGCCTATTAACCACAGTCTGCTTTCAGCACTTTATGTTTCTGGCCTCGCGTGGTTCGCATACTGGTAGGAGGTAATTACTGATAGCCATTTAGATTAGGAAGTGAGCATCGGGATATTAAGACTTACTCAAAGCGCCATACAGCCCTGGACCTTACTCAAGCCACTGTCACAGCAAGAGTATCCTCTTTCGCCTATCACGGGAAGGTATCGCTTCTTTTATCCAACTGCCCTACGCCACGCTGAACCCAAGGGAGGTCAAAACACAACACAAACAAAAACAAATGGTCCTTACAGACCTCAACTCTGTGCCCGCACTGCTAGAGAGCAGAAAAAAAATAAAGTGAAAAAAAAGTAAATCAACCTCGATCATCGCACTCACTCCCCGGATGGAATCCCCCAGACCATCCCCCACCCGTCATTAATTAATCAGGGAAATCACAAAATGCCAATTCCACCCCCCAAGCCCCCTTCTCCCTAAGTTCAGCTCCAACTACGAGCACAATGCAAAGTTCGTTTCTTTCTTTTTTTCTTTTCTTTTTTTCCCTGGAATGGCCAACTGACTGCTGACAAGACCGTCTCGGAAGGGAATTGTCGGGAGCTGTCTCCAGGCCCTATTTCGCATCTACCCCTATAAGATGGTATTACCTCCTTACGGTATAAGTAATTGTCCCAGGCAAGAAGTATCCGAAAACAGGGATTACGAAATATATTGCAAAATATTAGGGTGTATCTGAGTGCCCATACAAATCCTCGATCCTTGTATTCGAATGCTTCTTGGGACAAGTGCTCTAGTTACACTCAGCTTTTTCAAATTTAGCGACCTACCGCAGTGGAAGGAATGTATGTATAGCTTGCCAAGAAAGCAACGGATAGTGATTTCCAGAAATTGATGCCGTTTTTGGGAAACAGCTTTCGATTATTATTATTTTTTTATTTTTTTTGGTGTTTATTAGCTTGGCTACCCCCCAGCATTCACAGCCCTAGGAAATATCTGTTGACTTGGACACTCCCGCGCAAAAAACCCGGTGACATCAGAACCTCAGTTTAGGCAGCAGCAGCCAAATCTTTGGAAATTTGTTGAGATTTTCAAGCTAGTGAAAAAAGAGCCCCTCAGGTTACAAAAATGGTTTTCCAGAGTTACAATAACAGCAGAGGAGGGAGAGGAGAAAAAGCAAGAAACAGAATTTACGAAGCGTTTCTCCAGAAAAACTTGCAGAGTAACGTTCAAGTACAGTACTAACTCCGGGCTGGACCAAACCAATACGATACTGGAACTTAATACGATACTAGCGCTCCCCTTCAAGTATGATACTGTACGGTACAGGATCCGCCCCACATCGCTGTAGAGTACGAGCACCTTGCCCCGGAATCGAAACGCGGGGAAAAAGACGACTCAAGTGCAATCGTGGTTATGAGTTAAAACCGTTTAGTGCTGTATTATACTTGTATGATACCCCGGTAATCCTGTTGATACCAGTAGAGCCCGGTGTGTTGCTTACCTGCTGCTACTGTGTAGCACAGTATCAAGTGATAATAGCTACCGGTACCCGCCCGCCTACGATATTGATGCCAATGTCAACGAATGCCAACTCTCCTTTGCCTCGACCCTTAGAAAGTAATTGTGCTCGAATAGGGGATTGCTCGATTGCTCTTATCCTACTCTACTTTCCGCTATTACAGTTTACAGGGGGCTCTTGATCATAGGGGGCTTTTTCCCCTTTTCATCCTCCCCTTTTCTTATTTTTTCTTATTTTACTTTCCCTTTTTGGCTTTGACACCATAACACCGTGTCGTGTACCGTACTGTACTAGTACTGGTACGGGGGACGAAAGCATATATACCTTTCCTGGTTACACTGTACCTGCAGACGCCAGTGTCATGCGACCCCGCCGAGGCGGAACTCGCTCGCTGGGGCGGGGGGGCATACAGGTCTGCTTGTTCTGCGAGCAGTATCATACCGTAGCGATAGAGGCCCTGTCATCCGAGCGATGGCGTAAAACCTTCGGATCTCGGAGGGGGGTTCATCGGAATGGAAGTAGTTTCACTTCGCTCAGTTTGCTCGGTTGATCCGGATACTCAAACAGGATATGATATTCGTGCCCTCGAGTGCTTTTTGTCAAATTTCGACTTGGAGAAATCATGGATAACTTCGGTGCAGTATCGTACTCGTAGCACAGTATCGTGCCGAATCCCCACTTGTGACTAGATTCTTGTGATCATGGTTTGGCTTGGCTGGGCTTGGCTGATCAAGTGTTTGTCACGAAGTTTTAGAAGGGTTTGCTTTACCTAAATTCTCGTTGGTTAGTTTATAATAGTAGACTTTCCGGTGGTCGACTTGATTGATCCTGCTTAAGGGGTTTGGGGGAAATGAATTTGGCCCTAAACTTCTCATATTTTTCTATCTCCTCGTCTGGTTGACCTTTGTGCTGAATCCTTTCCACCAGCCCCTACTCTCCGCACCCAGGGGAGAAAGGCTATTTACAGCCCAGGTACTGTTTGATCCAGAACTTCGAACATCCATCCGAACCCTGCTTGAAAAGGAAGAGAGGACTAATTCGAAATTCCCTAGTTTCAACATTCATACGTGGTGCACTACAGTTTAGTAGAGTACATTCACCTACTGGTACCAAGAAATTTTGCGCGTTTATCGTGCTGAAACACGGTGCGCCGTGCTCTGCCTCGTGTGGAAATAAGACACGATGGTACTCGAGTAAATATCGTTCTGGCTGTATCCGAGAAAAAAACAAAAAAAACCCCTGTCGCGCCCCAGGATACTTGCCAAGGAGGGGGCTAAGGTGTTGGGAAATTTAGTCTACCGGTATTGCAATGTGACTTATTAACTTCTCGGTTAATAAATTTCTCGGGTAAATAAATTTCTCGGGTACAAAGCCCTATCATTTTCGGTAGCGATCGTCCCTACTTTATTCGAGTTAGTTGTTAGTGGTTCTGTTCCCTGGGGTACCGCACTCTAGCTCCCGCAGCTAAGCTAGCCCGAGCACTGGTACTCGAGTACTGTAGAAGTACGTGTACAGTATAATGTCCGGTACGAAGTCGTGGAGCAATTATCTAAGGTTAACCGGCTAAATTCACGGTATCTGTAAGAAAGTTACCAGCAGGAAACTGTTGACCCGTGGAATCTGGTATCAGATTGTCAGCGGAAATCAGCCCATCAGCCAGAATAGGTTTAGTTTGACAAGTTAACGGAATCGCGAACACCAGTTAATGAGATCCGCTAGGCCCTGAGCGCTGATCTTATGCTGTGTCAGGAGAGCGCTAATCATTCTCAAGTCGCAAAATCCCTGCCCATCGCAAACCTACTCGAGTAGTAAACTCTTATGACACGAGCTACCCGCAATAATGGGCCTTGGATCTAAAAATTAGGTCCACGTAGGGTCATACACCTGTACCAATTTTTTTGAATTTATTGTAACAACGATCTGTTGATTATGGTAGTTGTGTTGTGACGTATTTGGTTTGCGACAGAGGGTTTACGAGGTTCAGGGTGGATGCGGACTGCTGCTCTAGAAGTAGATCTTAGCCGCCGGAATTTGTTTTTGCTTTTCGAACTTCTCAATCGAAGCCTGGGTGCGCCGAGTGTAAAGTGGATCGTAAACAAGTCGGAGGAAGATAACTTCGTTCGTACGACCGATCCGTTGGGGAGGGCAGGAGGGGAGCAAGAGAGCGAGGGAGGAGGTAAGTGAATGTCATCATATCATAGAAAGATCTAATGTAGCCGCAGCGATCTTTGCTTTTTGAAGATTACATATTACCTCAGATATTGACTCCAGGACCAGGCTGGCGGAGATATTTGTTTATTTGGGTTTCTTCTATATGGTACCGTAATATCATGCAAGCAGTATGCGGAGGCAATGCTGTCTACCATCCATCCGTCCTCCCTTCATCTTTTTTCCAATGACAATCCTGATAGCAACAACCTGATGGCAGCACTGGCACGATGGCGACTTGGCGTGGGCCGGCAGTGTCAATTGTAGCACAGGAGGAAAGCGCTTGTGTGGTGTTTAGAAGAGAGGTTTGACTTGATTGCTCTCGACTGACTTGTCTTAGACTAAATACCGGTAGAGAGCGCACACAAACATGAAAATGCACACAAACAGGAAAACCCGTACAACGGGAAAAATCCATGAAATAACAGCCACGACCCTTCTAGTCGTGCCCTAAACTAACTATTGTGCCCTAACAACTATCAGATGTGATTGCATCTATCAAATCCCATCCTCCCTTTCCCCGCTTCTGGATATCGTATACAGGTCAGCGAATATTGGCATTCGCATGGCACTTGTGTTAGAGATATTTTTCTAACTTTAAGATACATCACTCTACTTTAGTGGTTGCACAATCTAGTGTGAAGGACTCACCCACTACTAAGCTGCCTAGACATTACTCGTGTCTCGCCCATCGCCAAATTGCGGTGTGATAAAAGCCTTCTTCTCCCTCTCCTTCTATAAGAGAAAACAAGGGGGAAAGAGAGCGCTTGAGAATACATCCCTCCAGGACTGGCGCCACAGTGCAGTAGCTGGCAGTAGGTCGGCCATGGAATATCCTGGGCCCACAATCTACCCTACGGCCATAACTGCCCTATACCTAAGTGGGGGTCCTCCCAGTGACCGAGCCGCACCAGGGGACTACCACAGCAAGCGGATACATACGACCTCGACCATATGATCCCATTTGATACGGAATCACCAAAAAAAATTTCGTTTGTTTTAAAACAAGAGGCTGGATTGTAGACGGGTACGTGCCCGACGGACAGACTGACTACTCAAACTGGAATAGGCGAAAATTTTCATGTGGGAAATTTGCTCGTGATTGAGCACCTACATCCCTTTTTTTGCGGGGTGGATAGTATTTTGCTGGAAGGAGATGCTTTATCGGATTAGGGAAGTAGTAGCTATATCCCCTCACTCGGTGTTGGGGGGCATTACTTTTTGGTGAGCAACGGGGGGGCGAAGGGAGAGAAGGGATGAACATGGCAGGTGCAGTCATTGTGTGTCACTCGTTCGATGATACGGTCATTGTGTGTTTCAGTGATTGGGGAAGGTGTGCTGTCTCGGGGTGGGATTAGTATTAGTGGGTTAGAGGGACATGTGGATGGCAATTATGTCAGCTTGATGATAATGGCTATTTGGTACGGGGTTGCTATCGCTCTCCTGTCCGTCCTACCTACCTGCCCGGTAGGTGTGACCAGTATCTAGTTTGGGCGTGGGTACGTAATGTGCTCTGCGATACTATAATGCCTCCGTTATGCCTTAGCTTATACAACCACACGGGCGATAACCATCGTCCTCAGGGTAGCTAGCAAGGTAAACGTTGCGGTGTGAACTATCGATATACCCTTTTCCATACCCAAAACACGGTAATCTAAAATACGGTACAGCATGTATTGCACTTGCATCGTGGAGCGCAGTTGGGCATTACTACCGCACCTCTAGATAGACGGACCATAAACTTTTACGCAAAAACCAACAGTAGCGTTTTGGTTCCGCTATAAATCTATCATACTCTCCCATTTACACCCTTCGCCTTAAGTGTTGACCTATTTACCATCCACTAATAACCAGCCCCCTAGCGCCTCTAACTTCCTACATCCACCCATACGCGATAAACAACGCCCCCGCCTGTGCCGCCCTACACTAATGCCCTGCCTCACGGCAAGCACAATAATACCGGCTGCTCCCGAAAACTAAGTAAGCGTTCTAAAAAGCCCTTAAGAATCGGGAGAGTAGTCCAAAAGAAAGGGACTGGGCTAGCTAGGAAATTATCGAGCTTCGAGCCAAACCAATCTCTCGGTATGCTCTGGGCGCGTATAGCGCCAAGATGTCTTAGAGAGAAGTAGTAATCGTTGCCAATCTCGTTCAAGGCAGGAGCATGACCGGAGTTCAGAATGTAAGCCCCTGCCGTGGGGTTTTACTATGGATGTTTGGGGTGGATGCGAGTGAGATTTTGTGCTATTGATGGGGTGAAGTAAGGTTGTTTCTAGGAAGGGAAAGGAAGGGATATGGTGGCTTTGTTTCGTGGCGTGCATGGCGAGGTTCGACATGGTATTAAACGCAGGATGTGTAGTTGTAGTGTGCGAAGAGTAGGAGACATGTGCAGTCATACGGGAATAATCTCAGAAGTTCCTGTACGTAAGAAATTTTGAACTCATTTGGTGTGCGATTGAGCAATGAGCACATCTTTACACTGGATAGGGTGATTTAATAGAAGTGAAACTCGGAAATTCTGTTCTTGATACAAGAACATGTGATGTCATGTCCTTTTATGATACTTCGTATCTTGGGGTTTATTTTTGCCGGAGCAAGTTGTTTCCACTAGACATAGTAACGGTTGATATCTGTGTATTTTCTATACTTGGTCTGCTGTGTAAATTGATAGCGTGTTGCTCGTAATCCCTAGTAGCCGGCATAAGATACATGAGAATAGGCTTCCCACACACTTTCCCCAGAGTTTTCTATTCCTGATTGCTCCTATCCCTGTTTCTTATCTTCTATATTCGCATATCTTTCAAGCATATCCCTGAACTCTGGGGTCCTTGGCTGGAGGGTTCACTATCCTCTTGGTGATCGCGGTTGGAGGTAATATAGAACAATAGTTGTTATCTGGTTTTACCGTAACACAATTCGGATGTAGCATGGCAAATCAGGGTTCTATAAAGCAATTCTAGGCCTTGTTAGATTCCAAGAAACCAACTTAGTAGTTTGACTGTAGTCGAATTAGCGATAGCCATTTTTGTAGATTCATGCTACCTCTCTTCTTTAGCGTTTGTTAGTTTTAAAATTGACTCATTTTCGGCACATCCCTACATGCCAATTGCACCCTCCCCAAGTGCAGCGGTGGAATTAATTACGCAAAAAATGTCTTGGCAGTCTCGTGGAGATAGATCCCATGGTATTTGTGCTTCTTACTCAGAATCACTGGAAAGTATTCCCGTCTTGAGACATAATGAAAAACTGCGTTTCGTAATGTCTGCACTATATAGGAGTGAATGCAATAGTGGATTTAGTTGTTTCCTTTGCTGAAATGGGTGCGCGGGTATAGGATAGTATGGCACGGCGGTGAAGCAACCGCGGCGTATAACGTGGTAAGAATGGTCTAGCAGTTTGCTGTCTGGAGTATAGTACATAAACGTGAGTTGTCTAAGGGGAGGGCTCAGCTACAGCGCGCAGGGCATCGCTTGGCTAAACGTGTCATAGCAGATCATAGTGACACCTTTCGGCCGTGGCAGGAAAGTTGCTCACGTGGGGCCAAAGTCACTTAAACCAAAGCATATTATGTAGATTATAATAATATATTGATATTTTCTTTCGAGTAAGAGCCAAGATATCGCCTAGCTTAGTGTTATAGTCTCCATACAATAGGTATGATATCTCGTCTGTATGTACACCCCCCTAGGGTTGAGGTCAATCCAGAACACCAAATGTATCCAGGCGCAGTTGCAATAGTTCCTATGTGTCTTGTGTATGTATATATCATTGATAAAGTAAATTTTGGAACCTTTATCCATTTTATATATTCTTACAGTTACGACACAGAAGGGATCCGCTTGGCAGCAAGTCCTAAACATCCCACACGATGGGCTGGTTACGGGGTCCGAGTGAGCGCCTGTGCGCTACAGGCTGGCTTTTGCAAAGTGCCGTCCCGGACATATGTGATGACCTAAATTGTGGCCGTACTGTGGGACCAATATTTTACACTACTGCCAATAATCTATTTCACAACAAATAAAAACCCGAGCTTTAAGGGGACATGTCAGTGTTAATTTGGATCCTACTCCTAACCCGTCCCCCTCCCCAATCCCCTCGTCCTCCCCCTCCAAGCCACCAACGTGGGCTCAATTCTTCTCAAAACGAGTCGCGTTATCCCCACCTCCCCATCTCTCAATTTCCAATACGTTGCCAACAAGCCAACCATGCACTGTGCATACCTACCCTCTGGGCCTCCTGCCAGTAGTGGGGGGGCTAGTGGGGTAGTTAATCGGTGCCTGGCCGACCATTAACTAGAGAAACCGCACGGCTAAGCCGAACATCCTTACTGGGGGAGGCTATCACTGTAGGGTCTGGGTAGCAGCTTTGATTCAGATTATTCGCCGTAGGCGGTGTTGACATTCTTCAGCGGCAGTCCGGCACATTATGAGAGGGACTCCTCCTGCCAAACTTAGCATCCTGGATGCAGACCTCGTAGCAGTTCCGACCTATGATTGAAAGAACCTGGAACCCGACAGTAGTCCCAATTGGGGATTCTGCCTTTTTTTCTGAGAAGAAAAAACAAAAAAACGGGATGATTATTATTGGATATTTGGCGTACTGAAAAGAGTGTTCCTCTTTTCTTTCACCCTTTTGCCCGTCATTTGAGTTGACTCAGATGGCTAAGGAGGAGAGAGTGCTGCTGTTCTCTGCGCTTCTCAACCAAAATATCGGTATCATTTGTTCTGTCGGAGCAGTGTATTTTCCGATGCAGGGTGTCTCGGGGGGGTGCGGGTGCTCTGGGGGGAGGCAAAGGTTGTTTGCTGTTGGGGAGAGGTTGCCGAAATCTATCTTCCCCGATAAGCATGTTTCCACGAGATTTCTATAAGTGCCGAGAGGGTGTTCATCTCTATAGATTTCGGTTTACAATCCCCCGTTTAGTCCTCCGTGGTGGCCTTCTAATACTTGCCGATCCCGGAGGTCTCCGGAAGCTCCGTCACGATTTAGGTCTAGGAAAGGTCAAGATTTCCGCTCGCTCTTAGGGTCGGCAAGTGAAGTACTAAAGGAACCAAATCCGCCCTCTAAAAGGAACAGCAAGGTAAGCTAACGGTGGTTTCTTAAGCGGTCAAAAAAAGTAGTTCGTGTTTTCTTTTTGGTCGAATTTTCATTATTGGAGCGATAAGCGTAACTTCGTAAAAGTTCTCACAGGGTCGCACGGGTTCGCACAAGTAAAAGGAGCAAAAGAAGAAAGAAAAACAAATCAATTCCCGAGATCTGTGTTCGCGTTCTTTAGCTCCCTTCTTGTCGAGAGATTTGTCGAGAGATGTCATTGTCGTTCTCGTCGTCTCTCTCCGTTATCCCAAGAGGCTGGCTGGGGAAAACCGCCCTCTGAAAACTTTTTTCCCCACAAACGCTCCTAACAACGGTCACTTATTCGAATGAGAATGGCTGCCACTAGAATACCATTGAAGCCCAAGTAGTTGGTAATATTGCACAAGCTCTTCCAACCCTGTAGCCCGGTTGTCTATTGTCCGAGGACACTATATGCAAATCAGCCGGCGCAAGCCCTCCGAGAGCATCGCTCCCGAATTGAAATTCCCCTTAGTGCGCTGTATTCCACACTGAATATGGGTACGGTTGCTTTTTCTCCACGTAATCCCCGGTACAGTGTAGGTCCTGCGCAATAGTCTGTGATGCTTTTAGTAAACCGAGTATTGTTATTTTCCTCCTTATATCATACCCTCAATAGCATGCCTCTATGCAGTTATATTTTTCCTCCAAATCAGCCGTATCGGGAGAGCAGTCGCGTTGCTGTAGTTAGAATGCCGTCCCTGGAGAGTGGTGGTTTTATGAGCACTATAAGGGGAGAATTAGGTTTATAGGGTTTGCTGTTAATACCTACGTTTACGTATGTAGTGGTAATTAGCATTCAATAGGGTTCGAATGAGTTAATATGGGCGGTTTTTGGAGGAGCTTTCTACGCTCCCCAACCTCAACGAGTGGCATATATCACGGGAAATCTCGTAGAATAATCCAAGGATCACAGCGATATACTAGGTAATGCTCTATAAGTTCAGAACTCACTAGCGATATCGAGCATTACCTGTGGTCACAGTATATCACTCGTAACAGACTACCAACTGCAGGCAGATAGCCCTTCCCTTCAATCTAATGCCCACATTAAAACCCGACACCTGTGTAAATACAGTATCGTAGCCTCACTGGGCCTTGGATTGGTAGAATCGGAATCGCGGTTGTCACGGCTGTCGGGGATGCCGCGGGTCAGGTTAGACATGGATCGGCCTGCATGCTTATTGATTATCGCCGAGTGTTTTCTTGGGTAATTGTTCCCTAGGAGACGCGTCTGTCGAGGGCGGGTAGGTTCGCTACTTCTGGCCTGAGGCGGTAGGTGAGAACTTTTTCTGGTACTCTATAGAGATGAAACGCTACGATATAAGGATTTACTAAGGGGATGGCTGGTTTTATTCCGGGGCAGGGAGTACAGGCCCGGGACTTATTGTGTGGGGGAGATGTAGTAATTACTGGCTTCATCCATACCGCAACTTACAGTATATCATACCCCCACTTTTGCAGCCGAGGCCAATTGTAAATCTCCTGAAAAAGACTAGTGATCGTGTAACATTAACCCTCTAGCCTAAACCTAGATTAATAGATGATCCCCAGGATGATACTGCCGGAACCTCACCTTCCTGCTCTGTGATGTAATAAGGCAAAAACGCCAGTAAAAGGTCCTGTATGCTCGGGGGTTTGCCTCCATGAGTGCCTTGCTCTCCGTCATATCTATACCGGCACTATCACTTCCGCTGGGTCGTGGCTGGGACGTGGCAGCCAAAGCTCTCGAGGGGAAACAAAGGAACAGTCCAAGGTGAGTGAGCAAGCTCGAAGTTCAGATCCATGGCGCCGGGTTTATATGGTAATAAAATCCCCTTCTAGAGATGAAGTGGGACTGTAAGCTTGTTTTTTTTGGATGAGCTAGTTGCCCACATGACTAAAGTTGATCGTGTGACGATATTGAGGCTTTTAGTTCGGCGGCGGGAGTTGGTTTGAGTTGGGACTAGTACTAGTATCTGGCTTGGGGGTGGGTTCGTGCGCAAAAACTTCTGACGATGGGGCCTACAGGAATAGGTTCTTAGGGACTTGTATCCTATGGGAGGGTGTATGTTAGTCGGTGTCGAGGTAGGAAACGCCTGTTGGCCAGACTATTAATTTTTCTCTAGGTGCTTGGGTTTATCATTACTTCTATGAATCTTATGACGAAGGTCGTAGACCTCTACCTTAGAAGCACTTGGAGGAAGAGGAATAACAGGTATGTGGAGCACTCGAAAACAGAAGGGCTACCCTCAAGCTGAAGTTTATGATATTATCTGACTCTTCAAATCTTCAGAACGGGTGGTGATCCGGGACCTGTAACAGCTGTCGGGCCTAGTCTTTCACCAAACTATCTCAACTTGGACCAGCTTCCGCCTTTACCTTTCTAATAGTAAATACTGCTTTAGAATCCCGTATGCTTAGGGAATCGTTTCTATGGTAATAACAACTAGGGACTCAAAAATATTACTAAAATTTCAAAGCAAGGGTAGAAATATTGGGCGGGTTCATAAGGCAACTGGGTGTGGTCTATTTGAACCCGACCCAGCCCGACGAAGGCTCAACCCTTAGAAGGCCCGCCTGGACGCCGTGATTTTCATCCTGCATCCTTTGGTTGCTATTATGTTAACTTCATTATATAGCTGTGGGGACGGTGATGGGATGTGAGCAGGTATATTCATAGAGGATTTAGTACCCACTCACTCTATAGCATCTTCCGTTAGTTGACTTAGCTCGTTGGAATAGTAGACTTGAATATTCTTAGCCTAAGCTTACTTTACATTCCCTTGAGTATAAGGTAGAGGGTTGACGTGAATTGGTTCTGTGGAAATAGTAGATACGATGAGTTGAGACGAGCGATGGAAACAGAGAGGAAAGAACGCATCTGCAGACGCAGCCATGATATTACTGCGGAAAAATGGTAGTATAAGTTATGAGCTGTTGATTGGATTAACCCCAGCTCTAGGAATGTGCTACCCAGAACTAATGACAAAAGAATTGAGCAAGAGCTAAACGGTGAAAGAGCTCTATGTCCACGATTGGCTAAATTAACCTTAGAACAGGTATCGAGGGTGCTGATTTCGTTCTATTTTATACCACATTGAGGTTTTTGTAAAAGTTCTGCCTAAAGATAGGCTTCTATCAAAAACCATCTAAGACTACTCCTATCCCATTTTATTCCCGAAGCATCACGCTCTCACTATATTTCAATCCACCCTTTTCCTCTTAAACATAGCATGATCCCCAAACACTTTCCTAATCATCGGCGAGTACTCCTCCGCCAGCATCCCAACAGTCTTCCCTTCTGCATTCGTCGCAGAAAGGTCAATATCCCCCCTCCTCAGCAGCAGCATAACGGCTACGTCAAAACTTAGCAAGGCTGCAATATGTAACGGCGTATCACCCGTCTCTGAATCTCTGGCATTGATATCAACCCTCCTATCTGCAACTAGGATTCTCACCAGCACTTCCTTACGCCCACGGATAACAGAGTGAAGGGGGCGAGCAAGGTTTACGTCGATCTTCTCACAGTCTAGAAGGACGCGTAGGGGGCCTTCGGCAAGGCGTTCCGCAGCGAGTTGCAGAGGAGGCCAACCACTCTTATTCAGCGCGTTCACGTTCACACGGGAATCATCGCATAAAAGCCGGACGGCTGCCGCAGTACCAGTCGCCGCGGCGATGTGTAATGGCGTCCAGCCGACCTTGTTGACGACATTCACATCGACCCGAGTATCTTCTAATAACAACTTCACAATCTCCTCCCCGCCCCGGATCATTCCTCCGGCGGCAATATGCAACGGTGTGCAACGGTTTTGATCTGCGAGGTTGACGTCGATGAGCGGATGAGACAAGAGTATCTGTACAACATCCCTGTACCCCCGCTGCGCAGCGATAGCTAGGGAGGTACGCAGGTCGTCGTCTTGGGCATTGACGTTTACATCCCTGTGTGAAACTAGCAATCTGACGGTGTCGACATATCCGTGAAATGAGGTGAGGATTAGGGGCGTCCAGCCTTTATACCCGCGTGAATCTGCCTCTACCCCGCACCCTAACAACGTCTCTACGGCGGCTTTAACTGCGTCAGGATGGCCCAGGGTTGAGATAATGTTGTTTAGAAGCCATCCACTCGCAGGTACACAGAGGAGGATGCCTTTGTCGAGGAGTGCACGGACGACGGACACAGCTTTACATTGTGCTGCTAAATAGAGCGTATTGGTAGCATATTTTCCATCGCGTGTGCAGAGCTGGTAGACACGGTCTATCAGGACGGGAGTTAGGAGGAGGTTGAGGCGGCGATTGGCCTTGGAGAAGGAGTTGAGTTCTTGGATGGATTGAATGCGGGACACTTGAAAGATCAGTTCGTTTGGTAGGGAGAGGAGGGGCATTATTGCTTGTGCTGTGCCGGGGGTGAGGTGGCGATGGGAGTAGGGATTGTGGATGAGGATAGAAGCTGGGGAAGGCTGGGGAAGGCTGGGATACCGGTACAATGAAATCTCTTGCAATTCGTTAGGTCCGGAGGCCTCTGATCCCTGATCCAGGGACGAAGGCTCC
This sequence comes from Tuber microsphaerosporum, assembly GCA_003521225.1. Classification (NCBI taxonomy): domain Eukaryota; kingdom Fungi; phylum Ascomycota; class Pezizomycetes; order Pezizales; family Tuberaceae; genus Tuber; species Tuber microsphaerosporum. The sequence goes on along the minus strand of QOVD01000672.1, from coordinate 28,546 downwards.
TGAGAAGAGTCAGTGCTTTCCTGACACGGTATAGCCTGAGCCCTCTGGGCGTGTTAGATCTCGCTAACTGATATCCACTATTCTGTTAACCTGTCAACTGATGTGGTGAGAATTTGATAGTGAATCACACGAGATCTTACCGCATATGCAGCAAAAGTCGAGGCTGCTCGAGCCAAGACTACCAGTACTGTGGTAAAACTCAAGGTGCCCAAGAAATCTTCTGAGGCTGAACTGTGTTACACAACACGTGTCAGTTTACGCGCAGATCACTGCACCGTTTGTTGTTATAGAATATCACCGTATCTCACTCGCTTAAACGTCTCGAGAGCAACTTACACCAGAGAGGAGAGCGCCAAAAATATAGCTAGCCTGGATGATGAGATACCCACTCACTAGAAAATATCTGATTAGCAATATCATCCCTTGCTTGATGATCCCGCAGACTGTATCCCCGACTACGAGTAATTGGTCTTTAGGGATGCTGGGCCTTTCCCATTGGGTAATCAAATCGAGTCTTTATCCACTTCAACGTGATCTGCTGAGGAATTCATACTATCTACAACGCCGGAAAAAAGAAAGAAAGAAAGAAAGAAAGGTCAAAGTGGTGGGTGTGTTCCCGAGTTCACATCCCCCAAGCCCCTCATCCCGCCCTCTAACTATCACAACAACCACAAAAGCAGAACAATTATTGACTGTTCTCCCGCTCAGTGAGATTTCCTTCTGCTGGGTCGATGCCCTCTGTTCACATCTAATGCAGTGCTCATAAAGTAATAATAATAAATTAATTCAGCAAACAAATTGGGACCTTCACACATGCTTTTGGCGCAACATTGGCCACCAACGGGCTGCCCGAAGCCCCGACCAATAATCCCTGTAGCAGGGAGTCTGCCATTCTAGCGAATGCCATGTACCTGGATCTTTTGCTAGCCGGGGTGATACCATCCATATCCAATGCCACTCGGTCGAGCTTCCCAGTATCACCGCGGGTAAACCAAGTCCCGGCGATGTTCAGATGCGCAGACAGCTTCAGTGTGAAGTTGGAGTCGATGCCGATCCCTGCGACGGCCCCAGGGTGATTGTGCAGGCTGAGCGGAACGGGCGGTGAACCCGCCGCCTTGGCGAAGCAGGAATATATCGTTTCATTCGTCATGGCTTAGCGGTAGTAGCTTGGCCGTATAAGGAGCACTGAGCGCTGCCGGATTCTGCACTCCTGCGTAGAGCTTAGTGGTTCTGCGAATAGATTGGGGCACTGCATTTGACCGTTACTAGGATGTCCTCATATCCTACCTCGCCCAGTGTGTTGCGGGTTGCGCGGGCTACGGCTTGATTTCAGGACAGGGAGAGATGTATGGCTTCAAGTTGGAGCCCATAGTTATTAGCCATGGAAGGCCGGCTTTCGCGAGACGTACGGCATAACGCTTGGTAGTGGGGATGTCCGCATCTTTGGTTTGGGGATTGAAGAAGGCTATTGCTGGGGCGTAAATGCTTGGCCGTAGAAAGGGTACTATCGTGATTTTATTTCGGTCGCCTTTAATGGAGATTAAGTAGAGACGAAAGCTTAGTATTTAGTATGAATGAGCTTATAATGGGGAAATGGTTGGTCTTTATATTTAAGCCTTTGAGAGTGGTAGTTTGGCCCCGCTCCCTCTTCTCCCCTTCATAAATGACGGTTCCGGTGGTTGAACCGGGTCAATCCTCTTCTTATCCCATCCCCAGCTTCCCCTGAGCGTGTGCTGGCTGGAAGCCATCATATCTTCGTTACTCTGATATTGATAAAAATATGCTGAGGCTGGGCTAGTGTGTCGACTAAAATCTGAGGATTACTAATAAACCCTAAAGCTAACTAAGAATCAATCTTGGTGCACAAACTTAAGCTTGTCCCACTCTACCCTATCCAAGATGGCATCCTCCCTGACTAAAAAGACAGAGAAGCTTCCCTACGGCTACTCTTTACCTTCGAATTTCCTACTCTGGCCTTAGGTCATTCATCAACTAGCCCGGTAGCCATCACTCCGGTCATGAGTCCAGATTCTGGGCACATAAGTCAACCACCGCCCCTCTCTGAGAAATCCAAGAGACTTCCGTTCGGTTTCACAGCTATCGCTGCATACGTTTGTTTCTCATGCCCGCCGCAATGGGGAGTTAGTAATAGTTTTGGTAGAATGCTGAGACTTTAGTGCTACCCAAAAAAAGCTACCCCTGCTCACCTAGCCGAGTGCTCTAGTTTATTCTTCCTACTGACGGGGTGGAACCGTAGGGGAATGTTGGCGGTTTCTCTGAAAAGGCTGGCGAGAAGGACACTGTTAGAGAAAGTTATTTTGAAAGACGCTATTTTAAGACAGGAGTATCTCAAAGGTTGAAATGACTACTTAGCTTTAGGCCATGAGGGGTTAGATCATTTTACTAAACTTATTTTTCACCAAGGCCAGAAACTGTGAATGTAGATTCGGGTTATACTGCTCGTGTCCTCGAGCCCCCGAATTTCCTATAGGGTGAGGTGGAGGTCAGGCGGCTACCGTTTATTTCGTGAATATGCTGGGTATATGGAAATTGAGCTATCATAAATGATTCTTTTGCATTGTAGAGCTACCAGCTCTTGTCCACCCACAATAGCCATAATGACTCCATAAAGGGAAAAGATGATTGTCAGTTTCAAGACCCTTTAGTGCATATTTTGTCCCCCAATCCTCAGAAACTAGGCTCGTAAAGGTGAGGCTCTGGTGACCGGGCCAATGGAATTATGGCCCGGAGGAGTTAATCGAGCCTTTTTCTCAAGTGGCGACACTACTGCTTTTTCCAATCCGGATACAGACGAAGGGACGGCCTGTGTAGGCAACCAAGTTCTAAAAAGGGTGCTAAATTTTAGAGTGGATACACTAATATATCGGTATCCGGTGCTAGGGGCATATCCGATGTAAAGCAGGACTTTTCTCAGGTCGACCTAGGCAAATAGGTTACAGGGCATTAAGCACGACGAGGTCTGGTAGGGCAGTTCGGGGATACAAGTAGTACCCACCCCTCGAATTTGTCATCCAACCAATGAGTAGAGCGAATTGATCGAGTGAGGCTGTGTGACAGGCTGTTGGCGGTCTTTGTTATTAGAAGGGGTTCAATAGTGATGAGACGAATACTTCTTTGCTCTGGGTAAACCCCCCTGAACATAGATTCTAGTGTCCTTGTAATCTTTTAGCACTGGTATTCGTACTTCGCAGCTCTGTAGAGGCTTTGGCTTGTAAACTTCAGTGTGTCGCAGTTTTTGCTGGGATCCTGGGACGTAAGTGCTGAGAGCGCTTTTAGTGTCTGATTTCACCCCGGCTTCAAGCTTACAAGAGTTGTTCGAGTCAAAATTGCCCAGGGCTGCTCAGCTTTCAACGATACTTATCAGAAAAATAGCGATTATAATAGCATGTACATCAGGTCCCGTATCTTCCTAAACAGAACACAAATTGCATATCCAAACGTAGAGCACTGCACAAAACTATGCAACGGCAAACCAGATTTTCTCCCAACTGCGGAACTTGTTAGCTGAGCGTTCTTTTTTTTTTATTTTAGAGGAAAAAAAAGTCAATGTGGATCATACATATTTTTTGGCTCCGGGGGAGGATTTTCGCGTTCATAGATATCGACTTCCTCCTTACCAGTCCAGATATCCATTGTCGCCGGAGGCGTAAGACTATCCCTCTTCCAGGCCTTGTGAAAGATGAAGGGGACCATGAATAGGAGAATGCCAGCGTACTATCGAAAAAAGCAGAAGCGTAAGCCACTAGTCAAATCACGCCATCAAGAAGGAGGGACACTACGTTCGCGAAAAAATTCTTAACAGACCACTTCTCTGGGAAGAAAACGTCAAAGCCGCTGATAGGAATGAAGAAAGCCACCATTCCGCACCCGTAGTACGCAGCATAAGGCATCAAAGGTGACCGGAACGGCAGATCTGTGCGAGTCACCCCTTGCGCGAGATATCCCTTTCGGAAGCGGATGGTAGCGAGGAACAAAGTGAACCAATTGAACAAACTAGACACCGTGGTGATGTTGATGAACCAATCAAAGACCTAACCAGTTAATAACCTTCGTCCTTCCTGCCCCCTACTGGAGATCACGGCGGAACACATACTACAGCAGACTTCTCAGACATCAACAAGAACGAAAGCATAGTGGTTAAGAAAACAGCCACAACGGCGAAGTACGGGATACCCCTCTTGCTACATTTGGCAAAGATCTTGGGCGCATGACCGGTGATGGCGAGGGCGTAAAGGTTGCGGGAGGACGCATACATGAAACTGTTACCACAGGACCAGGCGGACGTTAGGATGACGGCGTTAATGATACTCGGGAGGACATCTGTTTAATTCCATAAATGTGAGTCGAGGGGGGGAATCCCCCTATCCAAAAGGAAACAACAAGCACAACGTACCAATTCCAGCGTTGACGATGGCAGCTACCCATGGGGAAGCTGCAGCTCCGGTAGCGCCATTGTCGAGAGCGGTGGTTAGTCCTTTGTCGTTGTATGGGACCTTTTTGATAATTACTAGTGATTCTTTTCAAAAAATGGAGATCTTTCCCGAATGCAGTAGAAATCATACCAGGACACCAATAGCGAGAACACCAAAGACGTAGAAAATCAACACACGCCAGAAAGTACGGCGGACGGCCTTCGGAATGTTTCTCCTAGGGTTCAAGGTCTCGCTCGCAGCGACGCAGATGACTTCTGATCCACCAAATGCGAAACAACTATCCCAAGCATGTTAGTTACACCCGAACAATTCTTGTATCGCTTCTCCAGGTTATATATAGCAATTTTTTTATTTTTAAAAAACGGGGAAGGCTCAACTAACGCGTTCACGAAAGACTTCAAGAAACCTAAAAATCGCCCTGTGTTACCGGGGACGAGATAGGCTTTCATGGCGCCGGGGTTATTCCTAAATAGTGTTAGCATGGATGCAACAATAGATCACTCAGCAAATATTTCAGATAGCAAAGCCTTGCGCAACGACTTCGAGGGGTCCCTTCCAGAGAGCAGAATCGCTCTTTAACGTTCAGGTAATTAAACGATAAGAAAGGCTGGATACCACCCAACCCCCCGACGTCCAGTTGCGCAAAGTCCTTAGCAAAACTCACCAGTATCTGAAGCCGATGCGATCCTTGCTTGGCCCACCACCGAAGAAAAGGATTACCGCCAAGAATAAGAGGCCAATTATCGTTATGATCTTGACACTTGCGAAGATGAATTCGGCCTCTCCGTAGCCCTCGACCACTACTTCTTGTTAGCTATGTTATGCCCCGAGTAACGCTTTTGCTCCGGATGGCGTGTTAAGGTACCGAAGATGTTGAGCAGGAATATTACAACTAGAATTATGACAATCCATACAGCTTTGTTTACCTTCTAATGCGTTAGTGGTAGAGGTGACTATTGGTGGGTTGTTGCACTGTACTTACATCCTCGGTCCAGTATTCTATGAGTAGTAGTGCAGCGGATACTTCGGCGCAAACTGTCATAGCTGCTCCGAAACAGTAGTTCCAGCCCATAGCAAACCCCCATGAGGGGCTTAGGTAACTAGTTGTTCACAGTCAGTAAAACCCCTTAGATAGTTCGTCTGAGGAATTGAAAGAAGCCCGCGTACCGGTGTGCATAAACAGTTAAGCCACCAGGAATGGGAAGCCATGTGGTCATCTACATCGAATTAGCTCAGTCCCCTTGATCAAAAAGAGAGCCCGAGGGGCATCAAGGGAAAGGAAAAAACAACCCACCTCTCCAATAGCTAACATCAAAGAATATACAACAGTTCCAACGATAGTATAAGCCAAAAGAATGCTCAACGGCCCAGCCCGAACCAGTGCAGCACCAGACCCGACAAACAACCCAGTCCCAATGATACCCCCGATAGCGATAAATTGAACATGTCTAGCCTTCAGACCTCTCCTCACGTGTCCGAATTCCTTCTGGTCCACTAGCCCGGTATAAGGTACCTGTTCATCAGACTTGTTATGTTCGAGGTCGGAACCCTCTCCTTCCTTTTTGCCGAACACGTGTGCCGGGGTTTTTTCGTCTTTTTGCATGTTGGACATGGCCTCTTGGCGAACAATGGTGTACGGTAGGAGATTCAAACCGATGCTATGACCGGGAGATGGAGTGAGAAGGAGGGGAGAGGAAAGGAGGGGGGGAAGGCTAATAGAAATTGGAGGCGCTGGTATGGTTATATACTTGGCCCAAGATCGACCTGGGAGATTTGGAGGGTATGATGTATGATAGATATATTTACGGTAGCTTGTTAGGTACTGGTAGATAGATACTATACCTTGACAGGGTCCCTCCCTTCTTTTTCCCACGTCCTTACTTGCCCCCCCCCCAAAACTCTACCAGAAAACTGCAAGTGACGCCTTACTCAGCCAAAATTGATAATTGGCTCTGTATCTAAATTCAAACATCCTACATGGCCCACATGCAATAGATGGATTGACTGATGGGGTCGGTCGTTCCCCTGCATGCAAATACCAGCCAGCATTTACGGCCTGATGACTGCTTACAACAAGTTACACTACCGCTTTAGACCTATGATACCTTCAATGCTATACCTACCTACACCACCTACACTCCTACCCTGCATTTACTGTAACATTCACCTCGCCGGTACCTTGCGCGGCTCTGGCTCCACTTTTCCTTCATTCAATCACTTGTCAAGATTGGACCCAATCCAATCCCCACTGGCCGGTGGGTTGGAATGTAACGATGGTAACATAGCTGGAAGTCCCAAGTGCAAGGTCGGGGAAGAGGAGCTTATCCTCGGTCGAGTTGCTTGATCTGGACTTGCCTGCGGTAATGGCTCGGCTAATATTATATCAGTGGGAAGGCTGCGATAGGCCAGTAGAAATGGAGGGCATTCTCACCGAGGTCTTTTTTCTTTTTCTTTCTTGATCTTTTCACTTCTGCACGTTTCATTCCGGTCATGGCTTTTGTACTGCTTATATAGACTGGCTGTGATGGAATAGTATCGCGACGGTATTTTTCCGCATTTTTTTCTTTTTCCTTTTCTTCCTTTTTTAGAAGGGGGTTCGGGGTGCCTCCAGCAGGGGTTTGAATGGGGTCCCCCGTGACTTCGCGTTGGAATGGGTTTCAGGCAGTACGAGCGGGTGCAATGCTCTAGCACAATGAGACTGAGACATTTCCGCCGAACTCAGCCAGACGCCCTACCTGCCGGAGGGAGGGGGGAAGGTGCAGAGAAAGGGCCTCCCCGAATTTATATATGGTCGTATTCTCTGCATAAAATCACAGGTGCAAGGCGTTCTCCAGTCTTGAGGGTGTGAGCATGAGTGAGACGACTCCGGCTTTTGCTAACCAAAATTTGATCAGTGTAACCACACAAGTACGAAGGGCCGATTTGGACTCTTCTTTTGATGATGGAAAAAAAGCTAGGTGAACTCTTAATTACCGTACTCTTGCCATAGTTGCTCCACGATATACTACCCTCTGAGTGACCCAAGAGATCTCAGAACCAATCGTACCCCCCTGCCCCAACCCCCGTGCACCAGGCACAGCCCAAGGTAGACAGAACTACTTCATCCCCTCTTAATAGAGAAGGGCAGTCTGAAGTACGGTACAAAAATGAAAAGAAAAAATAATAAACAAACAACCAATAATAACCCCCGATACCTTGTCCTAAATAGGTAAGAGAGACGTGTACTATACAATTCTATGATACCGGTACTCTCAAGGCCGGTGTGCCTTTGATAAGTAGCCGCTATCAGAGGGCACTCTCTGCTGGGGAAAGCACTCGTCATCCGCGCTTGGGGCTGAGGTTGGGGTCGGGAGATCTTTGTGTTACGGAAGAATGAAGGGAGGTGAAATAGGCGAATAGTAAAGGTTGGAGTGCCGGTGCAGTCTGTGCAGTACTGTACGACACACGAACACGATGCTCGAGTACCCTACTGTCGTTCTCGGTCGTGCACTTTTTGAAAATGATTATTGACCTTCTATTCTGGTGCTAGCTGCTAACCTTTCTCCAACGGTGCCGTGGAATTCGGTTTCTACCAAGCAAAACTTTCTACTAGCAATAGTATACATTACAAATTTAAAGAGAAAAAAAATGCTGGTCAGGACAAGTCAAAGGCTCGCCGACCTATGTACAGTACTGTAATTGACATTCCTTTGCTAAGCCCTTATACTCATTCGTGAACTACAACAGGAAAATGCCGGCAAGCATCGTAAATCATAGCTTAGAGGACCCAGCAAAATAAACTTAAAACACCCCCTTGCTCAAAACAAATGAACCATAACAATGTTATCAAAGTCATAAATCATAAATTAACCACAATTGGTGAAACAATTTATGATCCCGAATTGGGCACTATGCCCAGGGCGAGGTAATCGGGTATGATATGACGGAAGGTGACCTGCCCAGACAGGCCTAGTCAGGGGGGTACGGTGCTTGTCCCCCTCAAGAAGTGCTGTACCCGAAAACAGGGGGGGCATATTTTGTATGGGCGCTCAGACACGCAGACATTTTGCCATATATTTCTTTGATCCCTGTTTTCGGGTACTTCTTGAGGGGGACGAGTATAATCTGACTTCACAAGAACCCTCAAAACGCAATCATCCCAGATAACATGGCAGTCTTCAAGCAATGCGGTACGGAAATCCCCTTTCCCCCTCCCGGCAGCAGCAGAGGAAAGTAGTCCCCTTGCCTAGAGAAAATGATTACTACTCGTAGCTCTATGCGTGGTCTGTGCATTGCGCCCCAGTGGTTGGGACGCCCGCGCACCTCCACGAGACTAAACTATGGGAAAGCAAACATGAGTATGATCACTAATTCAATAAAGCACAATGCCGTGGGGTAAAGTAGGTATCCACACCCCCCCATAGCAGCTGACAGATAACTTAAAATCTTTATAAAATGTGATTGGTTGATTTGGTTCGTTATGCGAGGGAGGGCTTACTAATACCGGAAATTATGCATGAGTCCATGGACACTCACTTATTTTAATTTATTTATTTATTTGCTTACTCCCCCTCTACCTGTAGTGTAAGCCATTGTGCTAAGTATAAACACGCTATCTCCATAACCTGCCTCATGATACCACCTGCACATGGAACTCTTTCCCTCCTCCGCCAGTCCTGGCTAGCGCCGGGCGAGCTGTTAGAATATCTACACTTCTACTCTCCATCCCTTCACACTAATTATAAGCTTTGCGGATCCGGCGCTAGAGCAGCGCGATCGCTTCGCTTTTAGAAGGAATGGTGGTAACTAGCGTAGCGGCTTTGTACGACTTGCCTCCTGCTTAGGTTCATTACAGCATGCCCAAGCATCTACCCATAAGCCTCGGGACTACGGAAAATCGACACCAACCCAACTCGATTTTGGTATGTTGTATTTCTGCTGTAACCAAGCAAATAAGGCATGCATACAGGCAGTGCTGGCTGACCTGTAGAAAATAGGAAAAAGTTGGATTTAGGGGCTGCTGCACACCATTTGATAGCCCAGTGTCACAAAGGAACAGAAAGAGGGTTGCGGCTCTCTAGGAGGTGGAAAGGGCGCGGTGCTTGCGGCAGCAAGGTTTCCACTATATAAAGACTCGGTGCACACCATATATTTTGGTTCGTAATCCCGAGAGAACAGGATTGGATGGAACGCCATGTGCCGATTGCGATTTTCTATTTTGCGTTCGCTTTTCCTAGGGGCTTGAAACCCTAGGATTGGCGGCAGCGGTGGCTGGTATGGCAAAAGGGGGGATTTGTGGGCATGATCTAGTGGCCCATGCACAATACTATGCTAGCAATGCTTGTTAAGCTAATACAAGCTTGTTCTTTCTGTGGGTGTACTCTGAATTTTGATAGAGGACGAGAAAGTGGAGAAATTTTCACCTATCAAGCCGTGGCAGATTCCCTGAGTAGAAGTCTTTCCAACCCGATCGAATCCGACGTCTCTCCCATCCCAAGCCCATTGACCATTATCAGTTGCGTGAAAAGCAAATCAAAGGCGAAGTAGCTGTGCGGTGCACCCAGTGTTAGATCTGAGGGGTGAAGACGGTGGAAGAAGTAGTGGTGGCCTATAGAAATCGTCTGTCTACCGGGCTTAGGTTCGGGAAATCTGGAATATCCCGAGCCACAATGGGGTATGACCTGAAACAGGCAGTAGGAACGAATATTCAGCAATTAAAAAGCAATACTAATAGTCGATAAAGTGGGAGAGGAGCCCCTCATCCCCCGAAGAACCATTGTTTAGTGGAATGTCATTGGACTGTATATTAGGAGAACGTCTGACTAGTATTTAACCTAGTTGTTCCCCTGGAAGCCCCTGTCATGTACCTGAAATGGAACTATGGATTTAAACAAAAAAAAAGGCTCACATTCGCCATTTATTAAGGTGAACTCGCGCCGGTATATTCCGTATATCCTCTTGATGCAATTGTTGGCTCCTAAATAAGTGGTGATTATTTTACTCTTCCTCTCGTCCAATAAGGCACCGGGCCGATGCCAGATGTTCCCGCCCCGTACCTCCCCGGCTAATAAAGGGACAGCGGGGTAGGAGGGCAGGGAAAATATCGACTTAATATGTCAGATCGCTCTAATTGACTGGGGGTGGGAAGATGTGGAGTACGATTACCGGTAAGGGAATACATTGGCATTGGGATCGTGTCTAGAATAGCAAGAGCACCATAAGCCACCGAATAGAGGTGGAGGAAATTGGAGACCTCATAACTTATACCTATCGGCTTGTCTTGATAGCGCAAAGCCCCCGATTGACATATCGCAGTGTAAGTGCTTATAGACCTGCAAGGGGCCACTACAATCCGTTGAAAAATACAGAGCACTCGTATGTGAAAAAGAAAAAGAAAAAAAGAACGAAAGAACTCGCAGCCGTTGGCACGCCATCTGGGGTAGGGTTCAAAAGTTGGAGTGACAAGATCTTAAGTGTCTTAATCTGGATAATTGGTGGGTCGGGATCGAGTCCGGGAGGACTGGGTTTCTGAAACAATTAGCTAGTTCTCCAAATAAAAGTGGGACTTCTGATAGTACTCGAGTACCTGGTATTGCAACACCACTGCCGTTAACACCCAAAATTTAGTGGCGATTATCAAGTTTAACGCCGGTAGGGTTGTTCGCTCTACAGCACCCTCTCCGATTCCACGTCCCCCTTATTCTATTACCTTATATATTGACTTACACTTTCTATATAATATGATACCATTCCCACAGGAACCCCCTCACCAGTCGGGAGCCTTGTTTCTCGACTTCTTAAGATAGCTCCAAGACGAATTTCGGATCGAGCAATAAAGAGTGTTGTTCCCATTCGGTCACGAAGTTCGCCAGTGCACCTGTATCCCCGAACTGCTGACTTATTGTATTCAAATGCCAAACAATGCTAGTAAAACATACCCGAGATTAACTCCGAGTGCTTTCCCGGTGATGGATCAACTTTGGCTCTACCCTATTTACCCCGAAATAGGGAGAAGTTACGCCAACTGAACGGAGATGTCCCGTGGTTTTATAACACCATTGCCTGTATCTTAGATACAGGTTATTGTGAATCTAAAATTAATATGGCAAGCAGATTGTAGCATCTGACTACCAGTAGCTAGCAAGGCACCGGGCAGGATACCAGAAGGGTAGCAAGCAATGAGATGAGTTAGTGTCTTTCATTCGAGCTAAGATATCTCTATAGAGGAAGGCACTGGTGCTCACTGCCCTATCAAGTAAATTAGTCATCTTTGTTCACAGCATATAAGGGCAAGCTCCTATTAGCGAAATAACTAGTTCCGGACATCCACCCTGAGAGGATATACGTTCTTGTAGGGCCCAACGCTTAAATCCTACCACCTACAGCACTAGTGCCGTAAGAGCTCGAATAAACAGAAGTTGGGGCTGGCTCTCCTAGTATGGCCTAATGGTTTTTTCTCTCTCTCTGGTTTATCTTAGAAAGGAGCTTTTTTGGTGTATAGGGCAAAAATCCTCTCTCCCCCCCATCTCCAACCACCAGTCCTCACTGTCAACTCCGAACACTCCCAACTCATCTAAAAGCAACACAGCACCAAAGAACTCAAGCTTTACCATAGGCAATTGCCTAAACCTTCTAGGCAGAAAATTATGAGAATTCTCTCACTCCACTATGAGGGCTGAGAGCTTAGGGTTATAATTGGATATCGTTGTAATGTACTTTTTGTCCACTTTCATTATTTGTGGTATCGCGCCATGGGAATCAACTAACAGAGCTTGTAACATATGAATGATATCTAGATGGCTCTAAAGGCTCTGGGGAATTTTAGCTTTTTTTTTTTTTGCAAAGCAATAAGGCTGAGATTCTGTGAGGTGAAAGTGCCCACTTTGGTGTAAAATAGGGGAGGGCACGAATTCTGTCGCCAAGATAGTACAGGTATCCAGATGCAGCTGGAGCGGCTAACAGCAGGCAGATTCTGACTAGCGTTTTTCTTTATAATACTATTATAAAGACTGCAAATCGGGTCTCTCATTATTCATAGATCAGTCGAGTGTAACCAGCGTTCGAGCGCCAATAATACCCTCAATCACCAGCAAGCAGAAGCCCCTGGCTTCCTAAGCGGTACCTCAGCCCCCATTGGCTTTCTCTGGAAAATAGCGGGCCCCCTAATATATGATAAAGCCATGGTTGACAAACGAGCAACCTGAGAAAGAAAAACTTCATCATAATCTCAAAAGTGCGTGCTCTTCTGCTCCCACAAATGTTGCCCAGTAGCCAATATTCAGATAGCCTCTCGTAGGATGCCAAGAAATTGGACTACGTTAAGACCTTGGAGAAGAGGGGCCATCTTGAACAACCTGACTGCTAGTAGCTTTATTGTGGTAGAGACCCTTGGACATTATTAACCCAATAGTAGATGTCTTTCTGTTCTTCCTCCCGCACCTGGGTGCAACGGAAGCTCCAAGTAACCAGTCATGAGATATCCGAAGCCCCCAAGAATTAATATATAAAATTACGAATAAAAAACTCCATCACACTTATAACCCAGAACCTTAAAGACATTCACCCAGCTCGCCCAGGGCTTGATAATCAACTTCTCAGCAGAGGCTTTCCCCTCCCTTAACCTCTTCAACGCCTCATTCATCTCTTCCAAACCACCTAGCATAATTACCTGTTTAAGAGTCTTAATCGGATTAGTCTCCAACCAAGTCCCAATAACTTTATAAAACTACACATCAAATCTCCTCTACTGTTACGGAGATGCGAATACCGCCTTCCACTCCAACCCATCCGGCTTCTTCGGGAATCAACTTTTATCCTCCGGCACGGGCAGCACACAAGCCAAATACACCGGATGCCGATCCGCCAACACTTTCAATGCCGCAGTATACGTTTCGCCATTCGATACGGTATCAAATGCATATCTCAGGTCTTCATCGGAGACTTCCTTGATCTGCTCCGCCAAGTCGCGAGTATGTCTGCAGAAGAGATGCGTTGCCACCAACTTCTTCACGAGTTCGCAGTTCTTTCTAGAAGCAGTTGTAATGATCTTCTAAGTTAGAACCCAAATATTTTTGCGTACATACTAGATAGCGAATTGAACAACGTTGCTGGCTCCGCCGGTTATGAAGATTGAAGCCGTGTTCGGAGTGTGCGAGCGAGGGCGGACTTCAAGTCCCCGCGGTGGGTGCAGACTTACGCCCATGTGGTGGAAGAGGCCGACCAGAGCTGTGAAGCTTGTTAGCGGGATTGCCATAGGGCGCTCATCCAAGATGTGCTTTAGGTTTTACTGATTAGGTCGTGACTTTGCGTAGCGTATTGTTGGAAGGCAGATTGGTTTCCGTCTCCTAGGGGGGCTTGGAAGAACCTTTTATCAAATCCTCCATTAGTGTTAGGTCCTGTTTAGAGTGGTGAAGGTATGACCCACACCCTATCACGGACCTTGAAACTCCCCACTTTCGATCCCAAGGCAGAGACTTCTCCGGCAATATCGCAGCCGAGGATTTGTAGCCATGTCGGGTTGACTATGAAGTCGTACTCAATGCGCTTCCAATCGATCGGATTGACCACAGCACTGTCGTACATTAGCTCAGATCATCCACGCACCCATTAAAAAAGGCAGGACCGAAGTCTTCCCCGCCTCCAGCGCTAAGAACCTTGACCTGAACCTACTTCTCCGAAGAGCTGGGAATGGGGCGCTCCCCGAGAACGAGGGATTCTCCCTTGCTTTTGTATAGTGAAGCTTTTTGAACCGCCATTTTAGTATTTAGTTTATTGGTGGGTAGATTTGTAATTTCGTACTATATCGAGTACACCACCGGCCCCTGTTTGAGCCTATGATATATTCCCATGATACAAGCTCTATTTTCGATGGTGTGATGTCAAATGTTTCTTAGATGTGATGTCAATGTGACTAAGCACCTAACTATGGGAGTGCTAAACAGTTGCGGAGTTAAACAGGCTGCGGAGCATTGCTAGGCTATGGGAGTACGATTCAGCACTATGCCTTGAGTACCAGTATGAGAGAAGTAGCAATCGTAGAGAGTTGGGCCTAGCCACCTTAGATCATGTGTGATCACTCGCTGTTTGTAGTTAGAGGTTTCGATTAAGCCTGTGTTCAGTGGTTCCGCCTAGCAACGGCAGAATCTCTGAAAATAGAACGACGTTGGAGTGGGTACGGGGCCCCGAGCAGACAAAAGGTATTCAAGCCTGCGAACTCTACTCCTTGCGCTGTCCGTTAAACATTAGAAGATTTCCTAGGTATCCACTAAGTCAAAGGACACCCATCACCAGGGACTCCCTCATGGCAGTATACCGTAGTAATAAAGAGCTCAATGAGGGCAACCGGCACAGTGACATAGCTGGCGCAAATCAGAAGATAGGACATGGCCGATGTCGAAGGAGTCTAACAAGGTTAACTTCGGGCATGTCCTGGATAACCCTTACCCTCCATTTACTAGAAACGGGTCAGTTCTGGTTATTTGTGCCACTTACATAGTCATATCCCGGGTGGCCCATTTAACCCTATCCCTTCGTCCGTACTTGTCGCTTTTTAGCTCGCTAGAATATTCCGAGATTAGGAATAGTTCAAGGGTCGCAACCACGGAGATGTTTTCTACTGGTTAAGTCATAGCAAGAGCTCCTTAACCACACTACCTTTGATAAAGATCTGAGGCTGACCTTTGCCATTAATCACACTAGGGGGGTGCGAAATCTACACACAAATTAAGAGATATCCCGGGACCTAGGCCCTATTACCAGCGAAATACACGCTCGCACAGAGTGGGGGTCGTTAACAGCTAACTAAATGCTCTGTTTATATTCTGAGGTTCACACCAAGACACAAGCCATAGAAGCTCGCCCCTCAGACTTTGTCCCTGGTATGCACTTGAATTAGAGGGATTTCGAAGCGACGTGTTAGCTATAGCTTAATTCTAGCCCCTTGCAACGGCGGTAGGTCAAAGGTTAGGGTTGCTCTCTCACGAGATATAGCATAAAACTCGTTTTCACGCTAATGAGGTCAAAAGAAAGTGTGGCGAAATACAAAAGCCCCCTCGGGTAGAGAGCAGCGTTGGATTCCCACAAACATTTACCTCAAGCGTCGTTTTCGGGACTTTTGTCATCTATTTAGAGGAAACAACTAACCGAGAAGGGTTACTTTGTGAAAATCCTCACTCACGCCTTATTCTGACCTCTTAGCGCGAAATCGATTTTCACCAGATTATGCGATACTAGTCACTTACTCGAGTAGTTATGTCCAAGCTAAGCGTAGAGATCTCGAATTTTTCAACGCCCCACAATAAACCATCCCCCACATCATAAACCATCCCCCACATCATTTTTCTCAGGGCACCCCTTCCATTAAGGGTATTTAAAGTTAAAAATTTTGTAAATTCGTAGCTTACTTTCTTGTTTCATGTAAGCTTGGCGCGCTCAGAAAAAGCTAGTTTACCATTACTTTATCTTACCATACAATACTCCAGTTACCGATGTCTGGAGGTAAGAGTAAAATGTGTAAGCTGTTGTGAGCTAGGGGAACTTGGAAAACCTCTCACAAGGACCACACAGGAGTGCTACCTATTGCTTCCACAACCACCATGCCCCATTTTTGTCAATTTTTTTTCACTCTATAGAATAAGTATTGTGAACATCTTTCCTGTCAAGAAGTTATCCGGCTTCCCACCTTTTAATAATTGATTAAAGGCATAGGTGTTGATCAGTGGTAGCTGTTGTGGGAATTTTAAGTACTCGCATGGCCAAGTTGAAGCCGGATACCCAATGTAGCAATGGCCATATAAGAGCCTGTTTGGATCCAATAGTTCCATTCTGTTCTCCCATACAAATAGCCCTTTTCCTTCCATTTCAAAATGGAAGAAGCACTCTTTTTACAGTAGAAACAGTTGCCGAACAAAACGGTCCTATTTTTGTAAAACAGGCTCTAAGGTGTCCAGATTCAATTTAGCTACACCAGTACTTTACTTCCTCAAGTAGCTGATGCCTGCGTAAAGTAAGAAGGCTTTTTTTTATGAGCCTCTCGAATATGTTACTCAGTTTCTGACAACACTATTGGCTAATCTTGTAAAGTACCCTAATGCAAGCTCCTGCGCTAACTTTCACTCAAAATTCTTGTTTTCAACTTTGAATACCCTTATTGAGGCGATCCCTGCATAAAAGAAACTGACACCTTTCCTGTGACCACCTCACCGCCAGTTTCATCAAAAAACAAATACAAGGTTAAAGAAAAAATTAGGCATTGCATGTGGTGAGTGATGCTTTTGCTATGACTACAATACGATCGTTCTCATGCACTACCATTGCTCGTTAAGCTCGGCTACAAGCTAAACATCCCCTGGGACCCTGAACTCCCTCTTTTCCCCTCATGCTTACAGTCACGATAAACATTGTTGCCGCTCAACCCAATATCCCAACTTATTTTCTTCGAAACCCCTCCATTAGTCTGCCCACCCAACCGCATCTAAAAACCGGGAGACTGTTGCTATGGTGGCAAGAGCAGGTTCACGTTCATGACTGCTCACAGAACCTCCCTAATACCACAGGGACGGAATTATGGATGTCCTAGGTTGTTAAGGGATGTGCACCCTAGTTAAGCTTGGGCCTACTTATCATACTTGAACAGTAGTAGATTCTTGGCGTAAAAACCCGCCCCAACGCACCAATGGATTGATTAAAAGACCCCTTGGCGCTCAAGAGGATGGGTTCTGATAACGGCGAATTCCCTGCGCAACATGTGATCCCCCGTCGATACTAAGGCCTAGCCTCTAGGTCAATAAACTCCATAGCCATGTCCACGCTGGGCGAGCTCATGAACAGCAAACTCGGCTCACTAGCCTCTCTGATAGCCCCCGATATCGCCCGGTCATATCATCCTTCTCCTCCGTTGCCGGCGAGATCAGGCACACCATGTCCACGCCAGCGTCCTCAACCCTTTTGCCAAGTCTTCCTTCTTCACCGAGATGCCGCAAGTTTAGATAGTACTCGAGTGCCGCTGGCAGAGAGGGGTTTTTGCCGTGAATTCCCGCCTGATTGTATGAATGACGTCGTTGGATAGGCTGTAATTCTGACATCGAGATTACCTTCTTCATTGTTTTTTCTGCCTTGCCGTGAGTTCCGACTAGTCAGCGTCAAGATTTGTGGGTTGTTACTTTGAAGTTTTCTTTGGGGAATAAGTTAGGAACTTTGCGATTTCGCACCCAGTCACATCCAAATCCTTTTCACAAAGTCCCCAATGTCTTGCCGCCTCTTGTTACTCAGACAGTCGCCGGCTGCCGGTTGGTGTAGTAAAGATATGGTCTTCTGGAAGAAAGGCTAGCCCTTATTTTCGTGGGGAAACCCAACGACATAGCGATATCATGCCCGCCTCGCCCAATTTAACGAGACACCGGTAATACGGTACTTTACGGTATCCCTTCGTTCGTACTCCGAATTTCACGGAAAATTAGTGTGCCGTAGCGCAGAGAGAGGCGCATGATTAACCATTCTCGCAACACACTAGGAAACACACCATGCCATAAAGGAAGGACTGAATGAACAAACCAAACCCAAAAGAAATAAGGAATTAAACGCCATTGAAATGTGTAGCACTAACTCATCTTCACAATAGTGATAGGAAATACCTTGCTCACGGCAACTGGTGTAGTGCTCAGAATACAACAAAATCAGTACCACTCAGTATGGCCATGATGCAAACAAGAAATTCAGCGTATATTTTCTCCCAACTACCCAAATAAGTTGGTGCTACACATTCCAATCTAGTCAACTCCCTATTTACACCCCCTCCAAAACTCTTAGTAATCCTTCCCGGTTACCATTCTACTTATAGTTAACGCCTTGTTCGGCCGGGTTAAGTGTAGCACCAGCTTCCTTCCGTGAATACGAACGAAGGGATTGCACAGAACTATTAGGGGTTTTCAAAGTTAAAAATGTTTCGAGAAAATAGTTTACTGTGGCGTTTCAAGTAAGCTTGGCATGCACAAAAAAAGTTAATTTACTCTTACTTTACCTTACCTTACAATACATTTTTTTCAGGCAGAGATGGAGGTCAAGAGGTCGGTAACGAGTGGTAAAGTGAGAATACTTCAATCAAGAGAAAATAGGTTTTGGGATAACTAGGACATAACAAGCTGCCTTGCACCTCTGAAAAGACTTCTGAAAAGGCCTGGCTAATAAGGCAACTTCACAATACTGGTATCATATCTGATTAGTTTAGATTAGAGTTGTATATTTTTTTTTTTTTTTTTTTTTCTGGCTCTACACAGTACCCAAGTGAGGCTTACTTTATCTAAACTCATGTTTAAGGTTCTCAAATATGTGACTTGAAATCATTTGATATAATTGGCTTTTACTGATATGTATCCTAATGCACACTAGTGCATGGCTGGGTGCCGATAATTTTACATTCATCCGTCTTTTGAACTTTGAAAACCCCTAGTATGACGCTTGTGTACTATTCCTACGGGTACACAAAATATAAACTCAATTAAGCGAATACTGCAGGACAGTGGATTTATTCAGGATCAGGAGTCTCGCACCCCACTGGAGGACAAAGAAGCCGCAGACTCGGCTACTGTTCTTGGACCCTTCAGATTACCAATAAAGTACTCATCTAGACTATACACCCCGTTAATAAGATTCACATTCAACTTCTATTTAGTACAACTCAGTTATACTCTTATCACACCTACTCAAGTGCCTCGCCCTACAACCGCGATTTAAAACTTCTTTCCTATTAGACCAAGAATAATTATACATATTATTTGCACCTATAAAACATCAAACGCCAAGACGCCAACGATCGTAAACACTGGTTTCGCCGACTCCCCGCCCAAAGTTCAAGCAACTCTTTCTCCTGCCGGTATGCCGGAAGATCACCCAAGAAATCTTTCCCTCCTGGTAAGTCGGGATAGTGGCCTGGTTTTCCACCAACCTGTGGTTCTCCCTAAATCATAAATTTTCACTCCTTCCCAAAACTAGGCGCATACTTCGCCATCTTTTCCACCTTCCCAAAATCAAACTCCGGCTCAGGCAGCAGGTTGTAAATAGCTTGGGCATACCCGGGGTCAACGCAGTAACATTGCGCGAGATACCTGATCTGAATTTTCGGATCCTTCACCAGCTGCAGGACAGCAGCCGTGTTTTCGTGGAGGTCATCGCGCGCCTTGTCGTTCATGATGCGGCCGTAGAGGTCTAGGGCTTGGTTGTAATCTTTACGCGTACCTTCGGTGTTGTAGTGGCTTTGGAGAGACACGACGTTGTTGGATAGCATGTTTGTACTCTCCTCGATGCCAGGGACCATACTGCCGAGAGAGAAAGACGCTGGCTTTTCCTGGAAATCCTCTAAGACCAGTTTACCAAAGTCTTCCATCTATCACCTGGTCAGTAGAATGTACAAAACATTTTCTTTTTCCTAGGGGACCAACAGAAAATTTCGTCCTTGGCCAAATCTTTGTAACGTCAAAGGGGTCAAAGCCGAGCTCGGCTGGGTCGGCCTGTTCGGGTCTCATGACCTGAACCTTAGCCGTCCAGGTCACCGACTCTCTCATGTCTATGGCCCGCTGGAGATCCCTTTTAGAGAAATCCGGCTCCTCACCTACAGGTTCTTAGCCAACTCTTGGTGCGTATCAACGAACTTTTGGGCTCACGGCATATCTTCTCTGCCTCTCCCCAGGTGAACTGCTCCGGCCCCTGATCGCATATGAAGTGATATTTCACATAGACGAATTGTCCTTCCTTGTTCACCCTATTTTCCCGGAAATGCCTTAGTAAATCTCGTATGCAACAGGAATCGTCTATACACACCATCTGAATGTGTGACAGCCATATCCGTTCATTTTCCGCCAGCCTTTTGGATGGCCGTGGTTACTGAAAAGCATCATGGCGGCATGGTTGCTAATTCCCTATATTAGCCTCATCCTAGCCGCCTCTCGCTCATGAAATCGCACTCACCTTTCTGGAACATTGGCCAGAAAGCTGAATGTGGCATCGTAATCCAACAAGAAGTTTTTTGGATTACGTTGTTGGGACAGAAAGGCATCCGGTCCCTGCATTGGGTCGCGACAGAAGAAAACGGGCTATGTAAGCTGGCGTTAGTCACTACTCACCAACCCACTGAAAGGCATTAGCACCAACCCAATTGAGTCCAACAATATCGTATTCACGGTCCGCTAGGTAGTGTTTGATGGCGAAGCCACGCGGGCTACGAGCTTGGTCCTGAGACTCTTTGCCAGGAAAAGCGGTTGAAAAACGCATAAATATCCGGGTCTTTTTCCCTACCTCGTTGTACAGCTCGGCCTATAATTGTCAGGCAAGGTTTATAAAGCTGGGTTGAAATTTTCTCCATACCTTTGTAAAGTGTGACATGTCTTTAGTGCACTCGAAATGCCCAAAGGCGCCAGATTCGGCAGAATGTGCCACACCTACCCCGTTCTCGAGATTAGGAGACGACGAAAAAAGCGATAGAGCATTATAAAAGTTTCCTACGTTCTAGAGTTTTCGATCTGTTGAACGTCTTGTCACTTGCCACGAGAACCCCGCCGACGTCCCCGCTAAACGAAGCTTCCTGTCCCGCACTGGGATCAATGTCTGCCACTCCCAAAGCAGGTTCAGAAACTTGAATAGGATTCCCGAGGGGACTGTCTGAGCTCTTGCTGGTCATTTCTTCACTGGAGCTCATGATATCAATGCAGATAGTAGAAACACAAAACCAATTTCCAGTGGACCCTTAGCAATCAAATATAGCGTTTCCCACTACACTCCTCCGTGGAGTATCCCCTCTTTCGTTTACAAACTTTACAGCTCCTAAGTGTGCCCGAGCGCAAGCTATTACTAAAGAAGAAACGCGGATCGGAGGATGTAGGAGAGAACATAGTATAACATAAGTCACAGGCTACAAAGGGAGTTTAGATCTTTGGACCTCCGAGGAGTCTAGTAAAGAATTTGAGGACATTTCCTTCTCCAGTATAACGCCCCGGATAGCACAAGATGACGGGATCAAAAGAGGGGGTAGCATACTCCCTTGCATGAGCTCAATAAGCGTCATGAGGTTGTGCTAAGAGAACAGACACAACTCTAGGGTAGACATTTCGTAAAGATGAGCTATTTCGATATTAGTACTGTTGGAAATGCTGCTTGGCATTCTCTGGTTATACCGGTAGTTTCTTTTGTTTCATGAAAGCGCGGAGGATTGGAAAGGTGTTTCCATCGACAGACGGGTGGGAGTATGGACTGTCAAAGGAAAACATGGAGGCTAGGGAAATCAAGGCAGAACAAGAGTCGGAAATTGGGATCAAAAGCGGGAGGAAAGAAGTCTTTGTGATGCATTTCAATTGCAACGCAGAATGTTTCTTTCTCGGGTTTCTATGAGAGATAGACAAATTCACAGGGCGACATACGTGGAAGAAAGCGGACATGAGTGGTGATCATTGGAGGGCTGAAGATAGCATTATGTTTTTCATATGTACTCCTGTCTTTTTCAGTCAGTTTAGCAAGCAAGAAGAGTAGACCCAAGTTGCTCGCTATCCACCCTCTGTTGTCATTCGGTGCCGTATTTTTATTTTGCCAATTAAGCACCACGCACAGAACAACCCCACGAGAACATTGGATCTAAATCTAACAGACGCTAGAACCGTGTCGGGTGGTATATCGCCTTGGGAGGGATATCGGGAGCCTAGGTACGCAGATGGTGCTTGCCAAGTACTGACACAAATATCATACTGAGTTAACCCGCAAACCCCAAGCCTATATTTTTGTTTTTTTAAAAAATAGCATCTTGTTGTCTAGAGTAAATTCTCAGAGAGTGATTGGGAATATCTTCCCCAAGATCCAGTCATGTAGGGTTGGTAGGTATTTCTTAGTGCTCGGACAGACCGCCGAAGCGACATGCCACCCGACCTGATTCTAATGGCTGGTGGGTTAGTGAAGGTTTCAAGCTAATTCCCTTTGTCTGTGCCGAATCCCACTCGCTTTTAGCGTGGTGGCAAGACAGGAGGGCTTCGTGTAGGAACCTGGAAAAATCTAGAAGATAGAAAATGATTTAGAACAGAATCCTATTCCCATAGCAGCGTCTGGCTTCTAAATATCCAGTTTTTCTCAATCCCATTGAAACGATAAAGAATGGAGGAGAAATCAAGAGATAGGTAATGGCGCATGATGATCATCGCTTAATAGTTAATTCTCAGTCTTTGCGAGAAATTTGAATAAAAAAATTAAGTGATACCGGCAGAAGAGAAGGTGGGGACAAAAAGAACACAGAGAACATGTGACAGCACAGAACCCTCACCTAATTATTCTCTTCCCTGTAAGGCGATATGTTGTTTCACCAGCTAGCCACTTTCCAAGTACTGTAGGTTATTTGTGCCGGATCACTAGTATCGTCATCATACTACTGCGTATCGTACGGAAAGTTCATCATCCAATCATTTCTCTATTTCTAAATTTTGGAAGGCCCTAAATCTGAACCACCCCCTCACCCCCCTTGGTTCAGATCCTGTTCAGATTCAGAATTTAAAAACAGGTCTTCCAGTTTTTAGCGCAAAAGGGTACCAAGACCGCTTCTAAATTACTTCCAGATCCCTACAGGAAGTCCTCCAATGATGGGAAAAAGAGATGAATCACCCACTCTCTTACTTTCCTCTACAGCGGCCACAGCTGCTCACCCTCCCACTTCACCCCATAACCGCAACCCAATCTCTTAACCTGTTTCAGTCACTGGTTTTGCTCAACCTCCTAGCTCTAAAAGGTATAAACGGTGGTTCATTTTCAACTAGGAGAAGACCAACTTCGTTGATTGTCCAGGTCAGCCTTCTATGAGTGAGCCTATTCCTTCAATGGGTGATATTCGAACTAATGAGGGGGATGGCCTTTCCTCTCACCGTGGTAAAATGGAGTAAAATTCGGCACCGACGAAGGGATAATGAAAGAGCAGCGTGACGCCCCCAAATAAAATCCAAAGCTTATTTCCCTCGGGACCTCCTTTGATTGCGTCGTCTTGTGCTATCCGGGGCGTTATACTGGAGAAGGAAATGTCCCCAAGTTCTTTACCAAACTCCTCCGAAGCCACAAAAATCTAAACTCCTTTGTGGCCCGCGAATCATGTTATGCTCTTTTCTCTCCTACATCCTCCGATCCGCGTTCCCTCTTTAGTAATAGTTTGCACACTTAAAGGCTGTGGAATTCGGTAACGAACGAGGGGATAAGCAAGGTTTGACATAGAGAATCATTCATTATCTACACCACTCCAGATCATGACGGAGCCATAGGTAAATAATATCGGGCTTGTATTCTGGGATTCGATCACTTCATTCATCCGAGGAAACGAGGAACTCCCCAACCTTCTCAAGAACAATTATATTGACCCACTTAGGAGAGAGGGAGTCTGGTGTTTTGTAAGATACCTGTTGGTAACTCCATAGCGTACGCAGAGATATTCAAACACTATAATAGATCTAGTAAGGGCATTCAGAATTGAAAGAAGAATTTTCAGTTAAAGTAAGGGAGGTACCTTGCATTAGGGTACTTTACAGAAAGAGCCAATAGTGCTGATACTTGCCCCAGGCAAGATGCATCCGAAAACAAGGGTGAGATTTTTGTATGGACACTCAGATAAGGACTAATATTTTGTAACATTTCTTAAATCCTTGTTTTCGGATACGCCTTGCCTGGGACAAGTAGATAGTGAGTAGCATATCCGAGAGTCACATGAAAATGAAAGAAGAAAAATAAGTAACCAATAGTACAGTACATCAGTGCACATTGAATTCAAAATTCGGAAAACTGACACAATGCCCGCGAATTCGATAGCAGGGGTACTCACTGCCCGCCATGATACAGTGCCCTTCAGTTAAAATTGATGGAGTGTAACTAGACCTGCCAGTTGTCACCGGCCTCCTCGATCCTAACATCTTACATTTACAAATTCCCAGGCCACCCGGACACTCTCCTAACCCGGTGGAAATAAGAGAAGATAATGTTCAATGTCCTTTCTATTATACCATCTGTCATGTTAGATATAATTTTCACTCTTTAAATGTTTTGTCTTTCATCATGGTTTTCTTTTTTCAAACTCAGAGTCAATTTATGTTGCTTTATTTGCTATACATGGGATAAAATGACATGCTTCTCCCCTTAGACTTTAAAACTCTTCAGGTCCAGTTACACCCCATCAATTTTAACTGACGGGCATTGTATCATGACAGGCAGTGAGTCCCCTACTGTCGAATTCGCGGGCATTGTGTCAGTTTTCCGTTCAAAATTTTGCATCATTAGGCCTAGGATAAATTTGAAAGAAATTTAAAGGATGGGATGAGTAACACAACTTGCATCTTAGTCCTCGAAGGGAATATGCCATGCAATGCTATATAAGATATTGAAGAGGAGTTACAAATCATCCTTGCCAAGTAGAATTGCTGTAAATGTGCCCTATAGACATACGTTCCGTAATTAGGTTGTGAGTTACACTTTGTTCAATATGCAGGACATCTCCATTGTCTGCTGTTGGCTTGCTAACAGGTGCTTTCTTGATTGGTTTACACTATCTACACCTTTTACCCTTACCTGTTACCAACCTCTCGAGCTCGGCAATTGCTTGGAGAGAACAAAGCATGGTATGGTATAGTAAAGTAATAGTAAGTTAACTGTTTCTTGGCGGGCTAGGCTTACATGAAACAGCAAAGTAAACTAAGAATTTTTGGCTTTTTTAACTTTGAATACCCTTAGCTCCAAGACCCGCCAATCAGGGCGAAGACAGCAGCTGATTCGCCTACCAACACTTCAAGTTCAAGTTAGATCAAACTCCATACTATAAAGTATAGGCAGACCTGAGAGTTTAGTGTGATTCAGTGCGGGGGAACCAGTCACGACCTCTTTTTTGTTCTTTTTTGGAAATTTGGGACAGGTTTCGCCCTGCAGGGTGTGAGGAGGGGGGGGAGCGAACAGGCTCTCACTC
The DNA here is from genome assembly GCA_003521225.1 of Tuber microsphaerosporum. NCBI lineage: Eukaryota > Fungi > Ascomycota > Pezizomycetes > Pezizales > Tuberaceae > Tuber > Tuber microsphaerosporum. The sequence continues at coordinate 3,157 of QOVD01000672.1, read as the reverse complement.
CTTCGTTCGTTCCCAAATTCCACAATCTTTGCGTATTTCTATCCTCAGATTTCCAAAAATAATGCCCATAAAGGTATGTACTCGAGTACTAGTACAGCACTGGTCACTCAACAGTGACCCGGCCCACTGGAACTGATAGCCCTGAGAAGTTGATCGGTCTTTCCCTCAAGTGGTGGCACCATCGCTCTCTTCAGCTCGAGCGTTAGGTCCTCAGTAAGTTACAGGCGAAGGGATAAGAAAGGACTTGTGATTGCTATGGCACAGAACAGAGACTTATTGGCCGCGTCACGGAAGTTGTCGACGCAATTTGTCGTAATAGAGGGATCCAGCAGTCAGACGGAATCCTTGACAGAAATGCCAAGAGTAGACTGGAGAGCCAGGGTAGCGGCAAGGAAATTATGAGTTCTAGCAGCTAAGACTTGGGCCAAGGAAATGTAGTGCAAAAGTAGTTAGTTTGTAGTCATACCAAATATAGGAGTTAAAAACCTCACATTATGACAACCCCACTTCAAATTTGTAAGCTTTATGATTTGCTAAGAATATTTAACTTGGCAAGAGCGCTGAGTCATTTAGGTTGTGAAAAGGCTGAAATTCCTTAGCGCCAAGCCAGATGGCCATACCGTATTTGAAAGTATCCTTCCCCGCAAGGGAGGCTCCGGGTGGCCATAAATTGAGTTAACTATACCGGATAATAAATCTCTCTTGGATCCAAGTCGTTTCTCTATCCAGACAATTTTACTTGCGAATTGGTAAGCACCGCGCCCGAACTGTGCAAAGCCAAGCCTTGAGAAAATGCAGGCCGCGCCCCCTTCCACGCCATCACCACGCGTTCCCGCCGCGACAATGCAGGGGTCCAAAGATCCCCCGCCTCAAGGTCTCAGCCTCATCCTGTAAGATTGAAATGCTCCAAAAGTCGAGCGAACCCACTTTCAAAGCGCTGATACCCTATCGTAACTGCCCAAATTGAGAGTATATCTCGGTCTCAATACAGATATCACAGCTTCCATCGCTTCCAGACTATTCATAATAACCACAGTACATCGACCTTGGAAACTCAGCAGGTAGCTAGCCAGCCGCTTCCAGAAATGTCCATCCATTTGCCCCTCCATCTAGCTCTTCTCCTCGTACCTTATTTGGATCCCTCGGATATAGCTCGTGCTCAGCAAGTATGCAAAGTATGCGATCTACCCTCCTATGCTGCCCCACACTTCCTGAATACAGTACTGACAAGAATCTGTTAAAAAAAAGTCCTGGTACCTAGTATTCTCATCAAACACCCTTGCTCAAGCAGCTCTCCGAATTCACTACCCTCTCTGTTACGAAATCCGTGCGCCCTCACGCCCCATCGATTCGTCAGTTTTCAACCGTGTTGGGAGGCGTTACGCTGCTCTTAAATCCGGACTTCCTCAGCAAGAGCTTCGCATCCGAATTACAAAAACCCGCAGAAATGAGTGCGTCTGGACATTTTCTGAGAATCTCATTGTCGCCCAAGTTCGCCATCACCCAGATATTCAGCTAGCACTAGTTTACCTGGACACTTCCGAAGGCACAAGACGCATACGCAATGGGAAGGTGACTATCAACGCAAAAGGGGAGACGTCAGTCGCTGTCAAGGTTTGCTTTACCCCTTCCTCTCAATCTAAGGCGATATGTCACCTTACTGACAGTCTCCGAGGTTTGCCGAGATGTTCTTGCAGTTGAAAGAGCTGAGGAACGAGTGACAAACCCAGCTCGCTCCAATTGGGTTGCCGTTGTCAACTTTTTTAGGCTCTCGCTCGAAGGGGAAGATGCAGTCGTAGCCACACATGTATCCACCATCAATACCTTCGAATTCAGATATATTGACTACTCCCACCAAATCACGAGTGATCACTCCGGAAAATATTATGCTGCATACTCGAGAGCAGAAGCCTCCCGTAGTGGTGGCATGCTTTGTGTCTGGGATATCGAGACAGGCAGAATGGTTCGGCGCCTCCCAGCTGCGTCCCTGGCCGGAATAACCATGATCACAGACGTGGTTGTCGTTGCAAAACATGGATCGGAGGGCCAACAACACGTAGTAGTTGCTGGAAATGACAAGCGTAATAACAACGCAAACCGCTGGGGAAGATTCCCAGGGGAGTGGGGCTATCTCTCCAGCTTCAAAACCTTCCCCATCGAGGATGATTCAGCGGAAGCGGAATGGAATGGGTTTGTCGGAAGAACCAAAGCAGCAGCCCCCTGTGAATCGAACATCCTGGCTACTACATTCAAGGTACCCCGCTTCCCTCATAGTATTTCGCCAGTCGACGCTCTTGGTACCCCCGGATACGAAAGCGAAGACGTTGGACTTGCTCTCTGGCAACTAGAAGACAGATCGGGAAAAGCAACTTCTTACTACCACAAACTATCCCCCGAGACCCACCCGAAGCCAACCGCAGGTGCCTCGCTAACCGCAGACTTGGAATACCGACTGCCAGCCTCCGCCTCCGACCTTCCTGCGCCCTTCACAGTCAAGGGCCGGGTTGGCTTATCATTCACCATGGATTTCACCGGCCGCAACGAGGACTTTGAAGGTACCCGTCTGATGCTCTATCAGCTCCGTATACAAGGTTTCTATCCATCAGATATACCAGGCGTTATGGAGCGGGATTGGGAGTCGTGCTTGAAAATCGGTGGTGCCACTGGGCAGACGAGAGGGTTTTACTCGGCAAACAGAAACGTTTCGTACACTAATATGCTGCCCGCGATGAAGGTTGTTGAGGACGAGATGGCGATCGCTTTTCTGAAGCTGACGCAGGACGGGATGGATCTTGTTGTTGCGATTTGGGATGAGCCTTATGAAGGGAAGGTTTTAGGCGGGGCTGTACTGTGATACCAGAGGTTTCAATATTCAATATTGGATATACAGCGGGAGGCAAAAACGCGTTGACATTTCAGTGGCTGCCACGGGGTATATTGGGGTTTGCTAAAATTTCAACGTATTTTTGCCTCCCGCTGTCCTCAAGCACATGATTAGAGTAAGTGATCTCTAGAGAAAATAAACAATATCATGAATCATCACTCGTAAATCCTCTGATACCCCTTCTTCGGTTTTTGTTGCAAGACACTATCCACCTTAACCGAACCATAATATGATACAAGCATTCTATAGTACCAATACTTGTAACCCCCCCCT
>QOVD01000669.1:8545-29245 GCA_003521225.1 Tuber microsphaerosporum | reverse complement strand
GTTCGTAAGTGTGGGGGGGGGAAAATTGCGGGAAGGGAGCTTGGGTAACTACACGACGGTCACGGCCTCTTTATATAGGCATTCCTCCCAGAACCCTAATCCTGGTGACTCATACCCTTTGAGTCACACAGCCTCATGACTCGTAGCGAGCTCTTGTGTGAAATCGATCAGCTGACCACCAATAAGTCAGCGGCGCAACATACCTAAACTAATCATAATCCAAATAACAAGTCATGTGCGCAACTCGCGTCACAAGCGTGAAACCGATGCCTCGTAATATGAGTCATTTGCGAAAGTCATACATCATATGACCACAAGTGTGCATCGTGTAAAAACCTCTACTAATTACATTATAACGATGACCTTGCAAGTACTAGTTATTTAAAATAAATCACAAACCTATGACTCATAACCCGGAGTCATGTGAAACCATATTCCTCCCTTAGTAAGGTTTGTGACATTAGCTCCCTTCTCCTCTAGCATCGGTCCCTCGATGCTTAATCTTGAATTGTAGCAACCTTTCTCCCATACGTTTGATATGCTTTCTCAAACGTCTGTTGCTCTTTTCCACATTCCTCCAAGCCGACTTCATCATTCTTAACATGTGGCGCCACACCTCGAGTGATCCCATTTGGTCCGCGATTGGTTTTTGTTGGTTGCAGATCATTTCATCTTGGATTCGTATCCTGTCCTCTAGCTGTGCATTCCGTTGCATTGGGCCTTCGATTTGCCTATGCAGGTTGTCGGCGTCTGGAGCTGTTCCTTCTCTTTCCCTTCTATCTTCCTCCTCTGTTTCGCCCCTCTCCCTCTCAACCCGGGTCCTCACGGCTTCCCTCCTATTCTTCGTACCCTGATCTTTCCTGCTCAGCGGTTCCTGAGCTCCCCCTGGACTGGGATAATATCCCGCATTGATTTTTCTCGTTTTTATGGAATTGACAATTGTCCTTACAGCATGTATCCCATATGTAAATCTCTGTCTGCGACCTTCGTTTTGGTCTAGTCGGAGGAGGAGGAGGTGTTTGTGACGATTCGTACGGGGTTGAATATGGTGTCGTCAAGTCGACACTATGTCCTCCTGGTTTTTGTGGGAATCGGTTCCCCGTTTTCTCGCTGATATGGACTTGACCTTAGTCGTTATAACATCCCGTTCACGATAGGCTGAGATGCTTGTTCCTTTCCATGTTCTGCTTTGCCTTGAGCTGGTCTGCGTCCAGCACTGATTCTGTTGGCCCTGAGTATGGCAGGCCAGTAGGCGGAAATGGGCCGAAGCTGCGATTGCCGTAATCACCCCATTCTTCTTCGGCCTTGGGTGGTATGGTGGTCGGTTGTGGGGACTCCACTTATACTCATTCTTGGCTTTCCTGGGTAGTGGAAGTGAAATCATTGAACTGCGAGCTCGGCATTTCCGAAGTTTTCTATGGACTAGCACGTCTTGTCATGTTCTGGAGAATATCCCGTCCACTTGGCTCGATATTGCAGGTGTTTTCGATGTATTCCTGAGTCGATGATTTTTTCAAGTTGGTATTCGTTTTCTCCGTCAATCTCTGTAGGCGGAGGAGGGGTTTGGATTTGTGAGGGAAATCTGTTCTCTTCTTATAGTTCGAGAAGTTAGATGTGGAATGTGTCGTGTATCTTTATTGAGGGTGGCAGAGCCAGCTTATAAGTGCTGTTTCCACGCTTTGCCAATATCTTGAATGGTCCGATTTTCTTTTAATCCAATTTTTTCGATGGTCTCGTGGTCTTGATGTTGCCTGGCAACAACCAGACTCTGTCTCCTGATTTGCAATTCGGATCGGGTTTTCGGTATTAATAGTAGTTTTCTTTTTGTCGTAATGGTGCCTCCACCATCTTGCTTCGTAGTGTGTAGTGTAATTCTCTCATATCTTCCTTTGATATCTTTTTCGTTTGCATCAGATGACCCATTGCTTCGTATTTGGGGTTTATTCCGCAATTTGCATAGAATGCTGTTATTTTGATCGTCTCCTGATATCCTTTGCTGTATGCAAATTCTGCCAGCGATAATGCCTCATACCAATCGTCTTGTTGTTAATTGATATATCCTGGGAGATATTGTTCCAATATGGCATTGGTCCGTTCTGTTTGTCCCCTTGTTTGCGGGTAAAATGCTCTGCTGAGTCGCCGTTAAATTCCCATTTTCATTGTGGTGTCCTTCCACCATTCTGATATGAATAGTGTGCCTCGATCCGTGATGATATCTTGTGGGATTCCATGTAGTCGAAAGATTTCTCTCAGAAATAGATTTGCAAATTGCCGTGCGTCTAGATCCTTTCGGCATGGGATGAAATGACTCATTTTGGTCAGGCGGTCTGTGACTACCAAAATGGTGTCATAATCTTTCGATATTGGAAGATCCATAATGAAGTCCATGGCTATTGACTTCCATGGTCGATCAGGTGCCTCGTTTGGTTGTAATAGTCCTTAAGGTGTGTGTCGGACCACTTTTGTACGCTGACATGTGTGGCAATTCTTGACCTATCGCTTGATTGTTTCCCTAATGTTTGGCCAATAATATTTGTGGCATATGAGTTCGGTAGTTTTCGCCGTTCCTCCGTGTCCTGCTTGCGGGACATCATGGTGCTTGTAGATAGGGGTGGTCCTGAGCCCTTCATCGTCTGGTGTCCATATCTTTCCTTAATACCATAGGTATTCGTCCTTCCTTTAGCATAGCCCCAGTGCTATCCCTTTCCTTTCTTTTTTTCCTTAGTCTAATGCCTTCTTGATTTATTGTATCCACTCGTCCTTTTTGCTTGCTTCTTGTATTTTTCCATCGTCTATGTCCTGGAATTCCACTAGTTCCAATTTGTTGATTTCCTCCCAATACTCTTCCTCAAGAAGTAGTATTGAGGGGTGTTGATAACTCTTGGATCTCCTGCCATTGGTAGGTCTCCAGCATTTCGGGTGACTACGTCGGCTTTCCCGTTTTCATTTCCTGGTTGGTGGTATAGTTTGAAGTCGAACTAACGTATTCGTTATTCCCATCGTATTTTTCCGATCGCGTAGGTTTTTTGAGGTCATGAAGGTAACCAGGTTCTTCTGGTCCGTCATAACTCTTACTAGGTGTTGACATCCTTTGGCGTATCTCCTCTATTCCTCTAGGGCTTGTATGACTGCTAATAGTTCCTTGTCGTGGAGGTTGTAATTGATTTCAGCGTCTTTGATTGTCTTTGATCAAAATGCCACCGGTCTCCATTTTCCTATGGTCATTGTTGTGATAATATCGCTGAACAGACGTATTTCGATGCCTCTCTCTCGATCATTGTTCGTCTGTCGGGGTCGTAATTGACTAGGACCGGTGACCTGGTGAGTTTCCTTTGTACCTCTTCGAATGCTACTTGTTCGGCATCTCCACATTCCCATTTGACGGCTTTCTCGGTAAGCCGGTATAGGGGTTTGCTCGTCATGCTGAAGCCTTCTATCATACGCCGATAGAAGTTACCAAAGCCGAGAAAGCACTGCACTTCCTTAACGTTTGTTGGTGCCGTCCATTCCCATATTGGTTTTGTTTTGATGAGATCTGTCTTGATGCTCTCTTCGTTGATAATAAATCCAAGGTATTCCACTTCTTTCTTGTGGAATTCACTTTTGGAAGGTTTGACCGACAATCTTAATTCATCTATGTCTGCCAAGATGTTGGCAACATCCCTTCAGTGTTGTTCCAAAGTGTCCGAGTATATTAGGATATCGTCCAAATATACTATGCAGCAGATATCGATATATCTCTGAACTGTGTTGTTATTCCATCTTTGGAAAGTAGCTGATGCGTTGGTTAGCCCCAAGGGCATTACCAAGTATTCGGATGTTCCCAAGTTGCTTGAGAATGTCGTTTTTCATTCATCGCCTTCCTTGATTTTGACATTGTAGTAGGCGTACTTGATGTTGAGTTTCGTGAAGTATTTGGCGGTGTGGAGCCGATCCAGTGCCTCACTAATCAGTGGTAATGGATGCCGGTCTTTTTTGATGACTTCATTAAGTCCTCGATAATCCATGCAGAGCCGAAGCTTTCCGTCCTTTTTCTTGGCGCATAGTATGCGCGATGCTAAGTCCGTCAAGACTTCTTGTATCCATCCTCTTCCTAGATTATGATTGATATATCGCTGTAATTTGTCCTGTTCGTCTGCCCAAATGGATATATCTTCTTCGTTGGGACTTTCTCTCCGTCCTGTAGGTTGTTTTCCAGGTCAACTCCTGGTTGGTGTGGCTGTAGTCTGGTTTTTTCCTCTTTTTCAAAGATGTCCATCAGGTAATTGTATACCTTCGGAACTATTTCTTCAAGTTCCTTTTCTTCGTTGGCATTTTTGTTCCTGATAGCCAATTCCGTGCTGATGTTGACTGCTTCCAGTCTGATCTCGTTTTCGATCCAGCTTCTTTTGCTAATCCCACTGGTTTCTTCTTTCCGATGGAAGTGGCCGAATACTTTAGCCGAGATTTCGCATATCTCGATCCCTGGTTTTGACGCACTAGCTTTCTGGCCAGTATCTTCCTTGATTTCAGTACTGCCGAATCTGTGGTCCCTTCCTGCGGTTTCGTCCAGTGAACCTACTTCGTATAGCTCTCCGTCGTTGAGTTTTTTGATAATCAACACTGTGATTCAATCTCCGTTTCGTACCATGTATTCAGTAGTTCCTTGGTTGACTATTACCACGTTCACTTTACCCGCGTAATCGGCATCTATAACTCCCGCATTGGTGCTGAGTCTGTGCTTGACTGCGAGACCACTGCATAGAGCTATTGGTCTATAAGTCTTGTGAGGTAGCCCAATTCCTATTCCAGTTCCAATCATTACCTGCCCTTGAGCTGGTATACTGATATTCTCAATTGTGTACAGGTCAGTTACTGCTGCCTTAACCGATCTCTTAGTAGACATTCTCGCTTCGTCGGTCAATCATTTGACCATGACACCTTTGTCAAAACTGGCCTGGACTGGAGATAACTTGGTGATCTAGTCTGCTTCCAGGGCTTCCGTTTCCGGTACAGTATACACAACAGGTGGACTAGTCAAACACCATGTTGTGCATTGTTCGCTAATGAAAGTAATCTTCTTATCGTTCCAATTGATAGTTGGATTATGCCTCCGTAACCATGCCATTTCCAAGAACACCTCATGGTTTTGCAATTGACCACTTGGAGAGTTGCTAATTCCCTATGGCTATTGATGTCCATAGGTACTTTCACAACATGGGTGACTGGCCCCATGCTACTTGGCTGCCCATCCTCTAGGTAAATTTCACTCGGTTGCCGAGCTTGTGTTGTCGGGATTTCGTGCTTCTCGCATATCCCCTGGTTGATAAAATCTTCTGTTGCTCCCTAGTCGATGATTGCATTGATCGTGACTATTACCTTTTTCCTGTGAAGTTTAACCTTCCCCATAATGTGCTCGTTTTCGTTTTCCACTGTTTCCGTGTAGTTGAGTGCCACGTAGTAGTTTACCAAAATGATGGGTTCCCTTTGGGCCTCAGCAAAGTTATACTTTGCGCCTGGTGCGCTTGTTGCCTCCGATACACCGGGCGCTGCCAACGCAAATCAACATTTTGGATGGGCCGTCCCCCACTCATTTCGTCCGAATGCAGACTCTTCCCTTCCGCCCGCGCCAGACGCAAACCTCCCTCATCGGGACACGTCAGACGCTCTCAGACGCCCGTTTCCTTGCCCCCTACATCTTCCTTTTACCCTTTACATCTTCCCGATCCCGCTCACCTCCCACCTTTCTCCATCCGGCTCCCCCCCCTTTTTTTTCTCTTTTGCTGCAGATTTGTCCCCAGTCCGCTCTCCTTCCTGACGCCCCAGACGCCAGCTCCCTGGTACCCTACACCTCCCTGATCCCTTTGGATTCCTGCTCACCCCCGGGCTTTCTCCATCCGGCTCCCCTCGCATTTTTTCTCTTCTCGTTGCAGATTGGTCCGCAGTCCGCTCCCCTTCCCTACGCCCTAGACGCCCACTGCTTGGGACTACATCTTCCCAATCGCTTTGGATTCCTGCTCACCCCCGGCCTTTCTCCATCCGGCTTCCCTCCCTTTTATTCTCTTGTTGTTGCGGATTCGTCCGCAGTCCGCTACCCTTCCCTACACCATCCAGCTTCCTCCATCTTCCCTTAACCCAATCCCGTGACTGCTACTTCTGATCTGGCCGACATATTCCGATCCTTAAGCCTCATCCGCCCGACGCCTTTAGTATATTTCACATTCCGCCTAGCGCCTTTGGTACTTTTCACCCTCCGCCGGACACGTTCATCGGCGCTGCCTGATCTTCCGCTCTTGGTGAAGTGCCTTCCACCTACCCCTTGATAATATAGCTCTCTGTCCTGAGTCTCCCCATTGTATTACTGGCCACTAATACCTCTCTCCGCCCCCGGAAGTGTATATCATGTCTTCCTAGGGTATCTCGAACTTTCTTTTTCAGTCATTCTCCTCTGGGTCAGCCTGATTCATTCATATTCTTTCTCAGGGCACTACACCCTCACCCTCTACTAGTAATCCCGGACACATTCATATTTTGAATCCAGCATTTCATTATTTCTATTATCACTTATAAAGCATAGCCTACTGGGCGGGCGAGACCTGGGCCTACTAGTCCGCCTGACGGCGTATGCCCTGACAGGCCGAAAGATTATGTATGAATTGAGAGTCTGCCTCTTCTGGATCCATTCCAAATTCAAGCCTTAATGCCTCCGGATTGTTTGAATATCCCGCTGTCCTCTCTACAGGGTTGTTGCGCTACATAGCAATTCTTTCCTCCAACCTCTGCCTGATACGCCTGATAATTCTAGTCTGGAATTCCCTACTCTTCTCCCAAGTGTCCAACTGACGTTTAAAAAGCCCTGTGACATTTCCCTCCTGTTTAGCCTACCACTAGATATCCTTAGCGGACTCCGGATGCCGGCGGCTTACCTCGCGAATTAGCATATGTGAAGTTAACCTCATAGGTAAAGACCGCAGTCTGCCAGCAGCGCAGCGCATGGCATAATATGGCGGTAGTCAGACACAGGAACGGTCCATTTATCTTCTCCAGAAACTCCGGATCTATTCTGCCTCTCCTTTTCTTACCACTATAAAACTGTCTGAATATCAGATCCAGGATCTGAGGTGCGAGGAACCGAAGTTGAAAATCCTGTTTTCTCCTTCAGGTTCACTCTAGACTGAAATCATCAGGAAAAACGAAGCAGAAAAAGTTACCTCATAACCATTAGGGCTACAATTAAGGCGATCCTCCTTCAGAAAATATTGCACCCTTCGGGCACTGGCTACCTGGTCCTCGGTGTCAAGTTTGTAGGGCGCTGACACCACCTTCTTTGCGCAATGCAGATACTGAGATCGGCTGGAACTGTGCTTATCCTGTATCTGTCCCACCATGGTCAGCCGGATTCAGACTTCAGTCCTGCTTACTACATAAGGGTAGAGTATTTCTAGGGGACTTACCTGACTACTTGAGTGTGCGGTAGCGTCCGGAAAGTCAAGCAAATCCAATTTACGCCGGGCATCGCTCCAGCATCGATGAACCTGGTCTGTCAATCTGATTGGATCCGGGAATGGATCAACAAAAAGTACCCAATCCCGCATTAGATCCTTTGCCTTGCTCTGAATTGTGAGCTTAATCCCAACAGCAATATTTCGTCGACTTCCGGTCATATGGGAACTCGGGAGCTGTTCATCTCGTACTGCCCCTCGGAAGGGGCCTGCCGGTGTTGGGATAATATTTGATCTGGTGGGTGAGGGATCTCCAGACAAGCTGCGATCCAGAACCGTAACACGAGTCCTGCTGACTCGTGGAGCAGGTGTTATCCGTCCAGGCAATCCAATCTGTATGTCCGTAGGCGTGGCTGAGAGAGCCAGGGTAGAGGGTTGTGATTCAACAAACTCATACTCTGTCGTTATGGGTCTCTGTGCCCCATAATCCCCCAGGTCATCCTCCTTGTCTAATTCAATTAAGTCCTCCATGCTCTTCTCACTCGAACCATTGTCATCATATTCTCCATCCTGTAAATCCATACTGTCCTCCGCCGGGCCCTGCCATCCGGACAGGTGATGACTAGCCTGTCCTACCTGAAACTGCGTTGAAATTGGCTGCGGGCCCGATGCGGAGGTTCTACGCCGGGAATGCATACTGCTAGTCAGTGAGAACGAGGAGGGCCAATGAGCTAGAAGCTCTTGGGATTTCGTTTGCCGGATATGTCCTTCGCGGACCCCCTTCTGTCCCTGGGCTTGCCGCTAGGCTTGATGTGATATGTTGGTGGTAGGTCGTAGCTGCGGCATTGAGATATCAGTCGTAAGGATAGGTCGAATTCAATATATGGTTATTGTAAGCAAATGTAGATTGTCTCAGGAAATGCAAACCAGCAGGCAATCAAGGTGGTTTGTGGGAGTTACTTATTGTAGCTGACAGCAAAGGCTGGGTCACGTTCTTAAGAGGCCGGCATGTTCATAACCTGTCACTCGGTTTATGACGTCTTATATACAGGTATTTTGAATATGAACCGCATTCCTCACTACTGCTGCTAAAGAGAAGGGGCAGAGCAGTCTTGGAGGTACCGCGCATAGGGCTAATTAAACCTTTCTATTATCATACAGGGACTAAATCTAATTCAAGTAAATTTACCAAGCGAACTATGCAGGATGGGGCAGGGATACGGGTCCGGGGCGGGAACACTAATCTAGGAGGGCATAGGGTGAAGGTAAGTGCACATTATGTTAGAAGCTCAGACATAGGGCGGAGAAAAAAATAGTAATTGGCGACGAAAGACGGCAAAGGAGCAAGGGAAGGGATAACGCACGACAAGGAATAAAGCATGACAAGTGAGCGAAAGGCCACCAGGACCTTTGGCACCAGGGCAGACAAAAAATGGCTGGCAGGAGCAGGCAGAATGATGAAAGCAAGAAATGAGCACAAAAAAACAATATAGAGCACTGAAAAAACGGAATCAAGATGCCATACCGTATAAAAACCCCCTCAACATGGCAGCACTTGGAAAGGAAACGGAAAAGGAAAAAGGAACAGGAAAAAGAAAAAGGAAAACAGCTAGTGCGTGCTCCGACACTTTGGGTCGGGCCCGGGCCACCAGGATCAGGTCTGCTTTGGCGATTCGGGTCTGCCACTACGCTCATGAGAGTTAGACATATTGTGTTAGTGCGGACCGGCATTGCCGGCTAGATAAGATAGGTTACCAAGGTGAACAGCTTCCCCAGGAGAGTTTTTGGTTCGAACGTAGAAGAACTTGACTTGGATAACAGGACTTGAAACTTACCAGCCAATACTTGATTCCGCCTGAGCCTCAGGCAAGGCAGCCTGACCTCCTGAAGCAACCCTCAGGAGGTGCTAAGCGGAACGTCTTAAATCACCCACGATGTCCTTGGCGGTATCTCGGGGGTGGCTAGCAGACGGCGTGGGGCTGTCAGTCACTGCTCCTAAAGATCCGTTGGGAGCCGCTCAGCGGACCGTCCTGACTCTATCACAATGTCTTCAGCGGAAACTTGGGAAGTACCCGCTGACGGCGGGGTCTAACTGGCGAACTGGCATTTTGAAGTAGTTCTTGTACTAATGCTTCAGCCGGATTACCGGCACCGGATTTTGTGTTCCGGCCTGTCGGTGGTGTTTATTCCTGCGAAGTAACTTTCTTGGCGGTATGTTAGTGTCAGCTGGGGGCTGGGAGTCCTGATCGTCGGTCATAGCCACCCGATTGCGCTTGCTTGAGGAATCGACCGGTGCCCTAACAGATGCTTTTTGTCTATCAGTCTGGTACCTCACAAGCCCTGGTAGTTGTTGGCCGGACCTCAGGATACGACCTTCAGGTAGTGGGACAGAATGGGGAATACCTTGAGCAACACGTTGTATCACCTCCGAGTCAGGCTCTTGATATACAGACGGATTACGGATGAATATTTCAGCAAAATTCGGTGAAGAGTCCTCAGCTCCGTCTAACCCACCTCGGTTTCGCCCGCTATATACTGTCTTCGCCCGAGTAGGGGTTGGTGTCCCTACACGGCGCGGCCCCTGCTTTGCTGCAGTAGTTGATTTTGCCAGATGGCGCGGCCCCTGCTTTGCTGTAGGGGTTGCTATAGTCACACGGTACACCCTCCGCCTTGTCGCTGTGGCAGAGGATTCTGGCTGGCCATCATTGTCATCAGCACTGTCAGACTCCAGCGGAGCCTCCTGCTCAGATCTCGGCGCGTCCGCCCCGGCGCCAATGCTAGGGCTATCACTAATAATCCGATCCGTATAACCATAGGCGAAAGGGGGCGGGGTACCTGGCTCTTGATCATTGGTGCGATGCCTTCGAAAAAGTATGTCCATTGGTTTAGATAGCGGATATTGTCCCCCCACATGCGGATCTGGGTATCATCATGTTGGACCAGCATTTCAGATAGTGGCAGGGGGTCCTCTGGGGAGTCAAGTAGCAAAAGGCTGCCATATCTGGTGGCGCCAAACAGGTGACGATAGCCGATACTGGGGGCAAAACAGCTATCGAGGGCCGTATGCAAGCTCTTGAGAGTGGGTTCAGTCATCACCACGCAGACCATGACCGGATATGTCTTCCATGGGACATGCTCCACCCTGCGAGGGAGTGGGTTTTCTCTGCGATAAGTCGATGGCCAGTCTATCCAGACGCGGATGCTACGTGGACTGGCATAACCTAGGATGTCATATTAGTAAATTGACATGCAGATTAATAGGGACAACAAAGGACGGAACTTACGATCATTTGCGGCCACGGCAGGAGTAGCGGGGACAGCCGGAGGAATAGCGACACCTAAGCGACTCAACGTTTTTGAATGCTTTCTCGCTATATCCTTAAGCAGAAAATCAAGATATTCAGTGAAACGCTGGCCGGCATTTGAGTTTTGCTGCCAGAGGGCAGCTCTACGATTGCTGGCCAAGGGTTCGACGGTTAGGGCATATGCTTGGATCACCGCCCATTGGTCAGGGGTGGCTAGTTTCCTGCCCCGAATGCGATTCTGCTCCATCCTCTTCTTGATGGCGTCCCGCCAAGTTTTGTACTCTGGACTTGTAGTACTGGGGTCTGGGAAGTGGCAGATGTGTTTGCACCAGGCAATGTCCCCGTCGCCTTCATGGCCCTTCGTTCTAGGGCGATAAAGTCCGCTCTTTGATGCGGGCATGATGGGAGATAGGGTTTATCGCAGCCTTTGGCGGGTGGATTATTTCTGCAGTGTCGAGTTTTAGAACAAAATTCTGCGTGACAAAGATCACAGGATAATGATAGACTCTAGATGCTACACACCTATGAGAAAGTGAGGGAGCGGATGGATATGTCAGGGGTCTGATGAGTCTTTCGCGGACTAAATACAGGGGCTAGGATTATTCAGATTAGCCATTTTGTCAAAATAGATAGAGAATCAAGAGAGTATATACCACACGGATGAATACAGTTCTCGGTACACTCGAGTCAGAACTGGTGCGAGAGGCCGGCTGGCGGAAAGTGGATGGGAACAGCGGGTGAGAAGAGTTCAGGTCAGCTTGTGTTTGATGAGAAGTGATGGAGAGAGGGAAGGAAGGAAGTAGGAAAGGCATGGTTTATATAGCCCGCGGACGGCTTTCATCTGGTAAACACTTGTACGCTGTACAAACAAGGAAGGGTTTAGGACGAACATGAGGTTGCTTCTTGAAGTTTATGTAAGCTTGAAATAGACTTTTGAGCCACAGAAGAGCCACAGGGGTCCGCCAAGAGGCCAGAAGACCTAACTTGAAAAGCTTAAACCACAACTACTTGATCCTCCCGACAACCACTGGGACTCTGCTGTGTTTTTGTTTGAGGTTTGAAAGCCATCGGACATCAGCTTTCAAGATGATATTCATCCGCTCCCGCAGCCGATTCACTACCGGATACTAGGACCTTGAAACAGAAACAGAACAGAAATGACAAACACAAGGAGGATGGCCACGAAGTGCCCCTATTGTTGCCGGCATTATCAGCACGCTGCTGCCTATGAAAAACACGTTCGGACGATACATAATCATATTATGCTTTTCCAACGCGAGATCGCGGACTCTGGGCCAGGAACTTCATCCGAGCGGATATCTTTTATACAGGATGAAGGAGTTAACCAACGCGTCACTAGTGACGCAGATGAAATTGCAGAGGGCAGGGGAACTTCTGACTATGAGTCTGACCCAGTAAATTTAGGCTATGATTCAGGAGGCGAAAAGGAAACAGGCAGTGATATAGAGCATGATTCAGACTCAGAGGACGTTCCCCGACAGCCAGATAAGTCGATCCCATGTAGTCAGCAAACGATCACGGGTGCTGGCAGCCCAATTGGCGATATTGCTGGATATGAGGAGCTTAACCAGGGCATGCTCGATGATCAATGGGCCCAATTTTGTTCCGAGCGCGACTTCAATTTGGCTAGCTGGTTTGTACGGAGCAAGATACCGAAGACAAGAATTAACGACTACTTTGGCAAAGGCTTGGGTGGTATGGAACGCGGATCATTTCGGTCCGCCTACACATTGGAAAAGCAACTTGAAACTCTCGACCCATTCAGAGAATGCTTTGTCATGGACCGAGGCAACACTAGAGAGCGGGAAACATTCAACCACGTTCTACTACCGAAATATTGTATCCTCTGTCCGCTATCTCATCCGGCAGGTCGCTTACAGAGGAGATATGATATATGCGCCAATACGCGAATATGATTCAAGTGGTGATCAATTATACTCTGAGATGCACACAGCAGATTGGTGGTGGGAAACTCAGGTATGATAAGTCTGCGATCACTTACCTGTATAGTACTAAGATCTATTAATAGGAAGCACTCCCCGCAGGCTCGACGGTAGTCCCTGTTATGGGATTGTCTGACCAGACTCACCTCACAAACTTCTCGGAATAAAAGAAAGCGTGACCGGTATATGTAACGATTGGCAATATCCTTTCCCGGACGCAAAACAGCCCAACAAAGATGCCAATCCGACTACTTGCTTTGCTGCCTCTGCCACCAAAACTCAGTCATGAATCAGTCCACACCGACAAAATCCAGCGGCAGATGAATGCTAATGCTCTGCAGGCTGTCTTCAATCTCATTCTGGCCCCATTGCTGGAGATTGCTGAAGACGGCGCCGTGATGGACTATGCAGATGGAAAAATGCGCCTATCTTTTCCAATCTTATCAGCCTGGATTGCCGACCATGTTGAGCATACCAGATTGCACGGAATAACCAGTAATTCCTGCCCGCAGTGTGAAGTTCCGGTCACAGAACTTGGTAAGGATCCACAAAACACATACAAGCAACGGGACTATGCCCATTATGCGTGAAAGACCAAGGGGCACAAACAAACTCAAGCCACCTATATCGCGGACTATTTTCATCAAATTGGGGTGAAAATGGACCGCAATGTATTCTCCAGACTCTACCAAGTAAACCCAGCTATCCTTCAGAAACCCGACCTTTTACACAACATCTATCTCGGACTTTGTAAGCATATGATGAAATGGAGAGAAGGATTCCTGAAAAAGCATAAACGGCAGCAGGTATTCAATAATATCTGCCAAGAATTGCTGCCTTATCCCTGTTTCTGTGTACCAAAAAAGGCTTATCGAGAAGTTACGCAGTGGCAAGGCAAGGAAGTGCTAAACCTTGGCCGCTGTATTTCGGCCGTATTGGCGTCCGCATTGCGAAATCCGGATAGTTCTCAACAAATGCCTTTCAAGCGGGCATTACAGTGCGTCTGCTTACTGATTGATTTCACCCTGATGACTCAGTATCACAGTCATACGCCGGAGACGCTCCGTTACATGGAACTGTATCTGCGGACCTTTCACAAAACAAAGGACATATTTCTCGAGTTCCGTACAACTAAGGCTGTAGGCGCACTGGCTGAACGCCAGGATCGGGAATTGAAGGAACGGATTTCCAATGAGCACAGAACTAGGGTCGGCACTGGATCCGCCGCCAAACAGTGTCGGCCACTGGGTGAAGCCCGGATTCAAAGGGCCAATCAATTGGCAGAATTGATACAGCGGGAAAACTACTTTATTTTAATTAAGATGCATTACCTAAATCACTTTGTACAGCATGTGTGACGTTTTGGGTCTGTTCCAATGTATTCCACAGATATCGGCGAGCTGGGGCATAAAGAGCAGATCAAGGAAGGGTACCGCAGGTCAAATAAAAATCAAGCGGCACGACAGATCTTGGCACAATACAGCCGGCAACACGCAATTGGAATGAGATTATTGACAATGGACGTATTACGGATGGCGGGCGATGCTGTTTGAACTGGCAATGTCAGTGTTTCTAGTCCTGGGATAGGTATAAAGACCTGCCTGCCCCATCGGATTTCACGGCGAGTGCTGAAAGGGCGGACCCTGAATGTTGGCACAGGTTTCAAGCTTTGCCGTGAATTAGAGATTCCCTATGACGACTTGGCTGCGGAATTGGTTCACTACATCCGCCAGTCCGTGACGGATGAACGGCAGCTCTCAGTTAGCCCTAGCGAACTGAAATTCTGTCCGGCTGAGCTATTCACTCAGCTCGAAATTCCTGTGCCAGACTTTCAAGAAACTAATATCTTCCAGGTTCATCGTGCGCGCTGTACAGGAAAGAAGTCATTCCGACACTCTGGTGCCAGGAATTATTAGATATGGACACAGGCTGGCCGGCTGGATATATATGGTGAACTTCGCGGATGGGCTGTGGCAGGCTTGCTAGAGCTTTTTAAGATAAGAAATATGGGGACGGGGGTTGCAAGTTGGCTAGCATTTGTTCAAGTAGTTGATCCGGTGACCGGTGGCAAATTTCACGGGTCAAGTGGGCATATCCGAGTCTGCAAGTGGCCCAACGGTCGGGATATGAGGTTAATCGATATTGGAGTCGTGGTTGGGCAGGCACATGTCATTCCTCATAGGGATCGGCAATGGCTAGTAAATCACCGGATTGATCTGCGGACATTTAATGACATTTGTTGAAACTTTCTATGTACATATTTAGTCAGAAGATAGAAATAGAAACCTAAAATATTAAAAACAAAGAACTATAGATTCAACGGACAAGTCCTCTTGGATCCGGATAGAGAGAACACTCTCTGGGAGAAGCGGTGGAGGATTGGTTGGTAAACTAAAAATGGTGGAGATCAGCCCGCGGATGCAGTTGGACGAAAAAATAATGGTCCCGGGCATGAAGAATATGAACACATTGGGGGATCCTGGATTCGGAATTCAGAGTCCAGGAGCCCCCCTGTGTTCGGCTTCTTCATGCCAAGAACTTGGATGAACGTGAAGTATCGGGAGCCCAGCGGGTGAATCTAGTCGGCGCGCGATGGCTGGATCAGGGACAAAGAATGGTGGGTGGGTGTGAAGGGGCCACCCGGCGTGATAGAAAGAAGACGGCAGGTGGGAGAGATATGTAGGCGGGGGGGGGTCTGGAGCACAGCGTATAGAGTGTTTGGAGAAAGGAAATTGGCATTACAAGGTAGTGGGCGTGATTGGGTAACAAAACGAGAATCCGGACACACTAGGCGTCCGGGGCGAGTCCAATTTGCCAGACTTCAATTGCCTTTTGTCGGAGAAAGGCGGTGGAGGATGGGTTAGAATATGAACAACGGTGGGGATCAGGGAGAGATCAGCGGACGCAGCCGGATGGAAAAATAAAGGTCCACGGCATGATGACTACGAACACAGTGGAGGATCCAGGAGTCGGAATTCAGAGTCCAGGAGCCTCCCTGTGTTCGGCTTCTTCATGCCGGGGACTTGGATGAACTTGAAGTTTCGGGAGGCCAGTGGGTGAATCTAGTCGGCGCCCGACGGCACGATCAGGGACAAAGAATGGGGGGGTGGGCATGCAGGGCAAGAGCCGCTGGGTGTGATGGGAAGAATAGGGCAGGGGGGAGAGGTATGCTGGTGGGGGGGGTCTGGAGCACAACCTATTGAGTGTTTGGAGAAAGGAAATTGGCGTTGCAAGGCAGTAGGCGCGATTGGGTAAGAAAACAAGAATCCGGACGTACCAGGCGTCTGGGGCGAGCCAGGCCGACGTCATGCGTCCGGGCGCAGATACGGTTCGTCGGACATATATTGTCGTTTTGCTGATGGGGTCTGTCCCTCAAACCATCTTTTAATGGGGACTTTCTTCGTTTCCCTACTCTTTGGTTTCTCTCTCCACTTCCATTTCCATTATGTTGGGTTTGGTTCCCCATAGTGGTCATCGTTGACTTTGTCCGTTTCTTTGCTCACTAGTATAGTCTCGTCCGTCCCTTGGATGGTTGCAATCTTTTGCTTGGTGATTTTGTTTTCCGCATTTGAGGCATAGCTGCTCTCTGAGTCTTCTTCTGAACTCGTTGTTGGGTAGCCTCCAGTTGGGCTGCCTCCGTGTCGCATCGAGGTCCATTGGATCTCCTCTTTGGTTATTGATGGTTGGCCTGAATGTGCCATCCTGGTTTCTTAGTACTTCGTCAGCCCAGTTCGATGTGCTTTTCTACGGTATGCTGCTAACGAATTTGATGCGATTTTCTTTTCAAATAGCCCAGTTCGCAAGGTCTTCGATGTCGTATGTTTCATAATTGTCCTGTCCCCACGCTCAATGTACGGACGATTGATTTCTTTAATGAATATCCTTTGGATTGTTTGATTGTCATAATCCGTGTCCTCTGCTGTTAACCGGAATTGATTCTAGTAGTCGGTTATGTTTCGTTTCCCTTGAGTCATTTCCTGGATCTTGGTTCTTGCCGAGTTTAGCGCATCGACGTCTCCGAACTGCCTTCAGAGGACATCGAGAAACCAGCTCCAGGTATCCCAGTTCTCGACTTTTCTTCCTTCTGCATATGGTGTAATCCACTTTACTGCCATATCCCTCAGTTGTGATTTTGCATATGGCACCTTGTCTGTGTCCGTGGTGATGCCTGTCGCCTCATGGTACAAGTTACATTGTGCTATGATGGTTCGTAGTAATGCTCGTTCGCCTCTGGACTCCGGTGGTAGTTTGACTTTCAGTTCTAAAGGTTCCCCGCCGCAAGCCAACTGTAGTATTTGTCGTAGTTGGTCTTCCGTGAATCCTGCCAATTGGATTGCCGGCGCAGAGCTACCTGCTGGAGGGTTGCTCGGCCTGCCCTATGCAGTTGGTGCTGGTGCTGACATTGTGTTTCTTCTTGTAATGGCCAGTAATGCTGGTCCTTTAGATCCTTCCCGGGATCCTGATTCTGGTGATACCGGGCTTTCGGCCCTTGATGCTCCAACTGATTGTTGAAGTGCTTCTCCTGGTATGTCTTTGTCGAATATTGCTTCTGCTACTGGGTCCTCGTGTTGTTCCGACGTCTTGTCGGTTTGTTAGGTGCTGCGATGAGACGCAACCACATTTAACGATCCTTCCCTCTGGGCGATACTTGCAGCAGGTAACACTTCCTCGTTCTCGTGCAATACTTCTGAAAGCCAAACACTCTTGCTCCTATCATGTAGTCGAGGATGTACTAAGTGACACTTGGCTTATTCGCCAGGAATTGTGATTTGTAAAGATAACTTGAATTGATATTATAAGAAAGTACTTCGATGGTTGCGTGAGGAACTCACTAGACGATAGTTTTCGCTTTTCGTTTTATTTTTTTCTCTCAAACTTTTATTTTCGTATTAGGCTTACAGTACAAGACAAGCTACGGGACAAAAAGAGTATGCAGCTTCAGCTAAGACACCAAATACCCTGTGTATCCAACATCGGTCTATTCCGATCCTCCTCCTGTTAAACACCTTCTGACCTTGCCCGACCTGAGCGAAAACCCGCATACAGGTCTGCTAGTATGGGTAGAAACCTACAGAAGAAAATCACGGGCCTGAGCTCTGACAAAACCTCCACAGACAAGCAGAGAGACAGAAACCAAACGACAGTGAGCACCTAAACGAGAAACCCAAAAGCATACTACTGTCCCCCCCAACATACCCCAGCAGCGGTCCCCTCGAAGGGGCCGTGGGTAACCTGAAATCTGTAGCACGTATGGGGCGGAAACGAAGGGCCGTGGACAGACCGTGAAGAGAACGATCCAATCGATAGATCCAAGTATTGTCTGGTGTAAGAGGGTCAGACTAACCCTCCGGAACACAAGCAAGATAAGGATAGCAGTACGGTGACAGCCGGGAGCGGAGAGGCCGATCACACGAAAGGTGGTAGACAGACGAGTGGGGTGCTATAACTGAGCCACAGGATGAACAACCGAAGAGACAACGAGAGCGGAGGGGTAGACCCAATCAAGAACTACGAGACCCACCGACCGATACGAGATCACAGTTTTTCAATGATGCCCACCAACCAAACCGAGTTCCCAGGAGGGAGTGCATTACCGGGTAGCAGAGTCACCAGGGCCACTACTTTACCGATAGCCCGAACTTACGAAAGGCCATTGAAAAGAAAGAGGTTGCCGACGGTGTGCAAACGCTAAGCTAGGGCGGCGAAGCGAAAGCGGGAAAGAGGAGGGAGAGTAACTGTGAACCCTCTAGACAAAGTCCTCCCGTGAGCAATGCCATCAGGAGGGGAACAGAGGGTAGAGGGGAGATGTAGAGTCATCCTCCTAGGCGGCGAGACCATCAGAAGAGTGGAGAGGAAGGTGGATAGAGTTGACGATGATTTCTCATGGTGATGAGGTTTCAATCGCCGGAGGTGGAGAGGAGATCGTTCGTAAGTAAGTACTCGATGTTCTCTTTTTTTTCTTTTTTGTTTTTTTTATATCAGGTGCTTTGATTTTTCAACTAGAAGGCTCAAAGACTACGTGCAGCGCTAACTATGGTAACGAAAAGCCCGAACCCCGCCAAGAACACAGGAAAAAGCGATCGCCCCAAGGCCCTATGGTCTGGGACCAACCGCACAATCTCGTCTCAAAGAAATACAAAATACTCTCAAGGGACAAGCTAGAGAACCCTGGAAAACCAGCAACCCGCACAGCTCCCACCGATGCTGAATGTTCCGTCAGCCTAAACAAAAGAAACCAAATTTATATCCCTATAGCAAAGGTGGAGAAAACCATGGGGGTTGATAGCCGAGAGGGTCCGCAATAGTCGAAAAAACCCGCCGGGCAGAACAAGATATCCCAACCCAAGGAACGAAACCGCTAACTGAGGCAGTGCAATACGACTAGTGATGGAAACAAAGGGGTGCCCCTGTAAGCGGCAAGGGGCGGGTGGTGGAAGGACGGCCGACCTGGTGAGAAGCCGACCGTAAAAAGGAGTGATAGCTATAACAGAGCCACTGGATGAAGATAGGAGGAGGATGGACGGAGGGGTAGCCAACTGGCTATAAACAGCCAACAAACATGCCATAGCCGAGGGATTTTCAAAGAGGACGCGAAAGACGGGAACCAAGATGTTACTAACCGAAGCTTTCCCCATCAAGAATCGAGCTCTGGGGATGAAAAGGGAGTCTCGCCAGAGTCCGGACACCGTAATGCCCACGGTAAACGTAGAAAGGAGGGTGGCCGACCATCTGAAGTCGCTAAGCGAGGCAAAGCAACCACGAGAACAGGATGAAGAATCCAAACGGAATCACACAACGGCCCCTAGAAACACGCATGCTCAGGGGGATATCATGGTAAGGGCTGAGAGGGAGACAGGGAGCTGTCCTAGGCTGAGGCAAACAAAGGAACAGGCTTTCTTGGATGGAGTTGACGATGATTTTGCATGGGGTTGAAATTTGAATCGCCGGAGGTGGAGAGGAGATTGTTCTTCGCCCAACTACCTGACAGTGGTTTTTTTTTTTTTTATTTTTTTATATCAGTTTTGCATTTGTTTTACTATGAGTACAAACCACACATGCAGCGCTAGCTATGGCGAAGATAAAACCCCTGACATCCTCCCCGGAGCCTTGGAAAAAGCCGTCATCCCAAGTCCATCTGGTAAGTGACCAACCGCATATCTCACACAAATAACTAAATTAACTCTACAAGAAGCAACCCAGCTGAAGCAACCGAGAGCCCCCAAGATCAACAAGAAAATATCACTAAGCCAGTCAGCTGGAAACAAAGGGAAAACCTATGCCGCAAACTCCACCTCAACAAAGGAAATAATGGTAGGCCCAACACACAGAAAGCCCCAACACAAGGGAAGAATCGTAACCTCCAGGTTAAGCGTCCTGGCCGAGGGGCTGCCTAATGCCCGAATGTGGGCAAGGGCAGGCAAGTACACCTACCCAAGGATCCGGCATCGAGTACGAAGGTAGTGCAATCCCACGCCCGAGCTTAGTCAAGAGCTGCGAACCGTGAAGGAGGACGCCTGTTAGAATAAAGGGAGGCAGTAGGGAGCCAGCCAGGGGAGGGGTGTAGCTATTACGGAGCAACTGGACGAAACCGAGAAGAAGTAGAAAGGGTAGCCAACACGCTAGAAACAGGAGACTAGCAGGCCATAGCTGAACATTATCCGAAGCCGAAACAAAAGACAAGCCTGAGATGTTACTGACCGAAGCTTTCCCCATCAAGGGTACAAGTTCACGAGACGAAATGGTACTTCCGTAGGAAGTCCGGACACTGCAATGCCAACCGTGAACGTAGAAAGAAGGGTTGCCGACCGTGTAAACGCTAAGCGAGGACAGCGAAGTGAGTGCGGAGTAGAGGAGAGGAGAGCGACCGTGAACCCTTTAGACAAAGACTGCCCAAGAGCAAAGCCATCAGAAGGGGAACAGAGGGGAGAGGGGGGTAGTTGCGTCACCCGCCTAGGCAACTAGGCCATCATGAGAGGGGAGAGGGGAGAGGGTAGTTGACGAAAGTTCAGG